>VYZS01004334.1:20823-54469 GCA_013400695.1 Neodrepanis coruscans | reverse complement strand
GTTAATCCTCTGTGTAATAAGAAACATAGTAAGTGTTTAGGTAACACAGAAGATGTATGATGTTATCATGAGTCTTTACAGGTCTGTTCAAACAAGAACTCTTACAGTAATGCCAGCAAGAGTGTAAATAAAAGACTACTTACAAAACAAGCTGTAAAATAATTTACATGTGCCAACTGCAACAATAATGCCAAATGCATTTTAGTAATTTTTTGTAAATGTTTATACACACATAAATAAGTATTTATGTATACAGTATAGAAAGCACTCTTCTTTTATTTTCCTTTTTCTTCATGCGACATTTAGACCAAGAAATGTGAAACAGCTCCCATAATGTTCATCAAATTCCAGCACAGCACCAGTGCAGCAGCTCCAATGTTACAATTTCTTTTACAGAATTGCTTAGTTTCAAGAAGCAATATTACCTTTTATATCTGCCTAAACCTTTCAGTTGTGAGAAACAGCTGATAGCTAATGACTGCTGGAGTATGTTTGTATGACTCTAATTTTTTGGGTAAATAGATATGTTTCCCTCCACCTTTGGCATTTTGTTCAGCTTAAAAGATATTTATAGTCAAGATTTACTTCTTTATGCAAAAATGTGATATTAGTGGTGACCTTTTTCCAACAAAAATGGCCATATATATATATATATATATATATCTGCTGTATAAAAATTAATAGGATAGCCACTTTTCTGTTTCAGGCAGTTGATTTTGAGACTTTTTCCCACAATTTTAGTATTGCTCCTTTACCATCTACGTGCAGAGATATAGTATCAGTGTGAGTGCCATTAAGTTGAAAGCCCATTTTTTCTCCAAAATACGATTTGGAAATTTAGAATTCATGAAAACTAGGGAAGAAGTAGCAGCAAATACATCTTCTCTCTGTAAAATAAAGGATATCGTTGAACATTTGAGAAACATTGAACCCAAGTAAATTCTCTACTAGAGATCTAAGGAGACTAAACTGATGTATCAATAACTAGAGAACATATCCTGCCTTGTTTGCTTGCAATGAAACCAAGAATGTGAAATAAACATGCTGGAGAAACTGTTACTTTTGCCTACAGGCAATCAGGAGAAACCTAACCAGAAATATCCACTTATTGTCATTTTCTAGGGCTGACAGTTATTACTAGGGGTAGAGGTGACTAAATTATAAAGGCCACCCTAAATTAACTTCCATTCTCAAGGGGAGGAGTAACTCATGGTTGTGGTGGTATTTCAAGAATCATGGCCATATCTTGTGGGGCAACACAAAGAGAAGAATTACATTTTCCTTGCTTCTAAAGCTGTTAATAAGCTGAAGAGAGAGAACATTTTTATCATTCTTCTTAAAATACTGCTGCCAAGAGTCTACCACATTCTTATATCAAATCATTGAATTTTTCTATCCTTGGCCTCTCTACCAAATCTCATTAGTGGTCGTTTTAATGGAGATTTTTGTTTTTAAGCCAAAAGAGAACCATAGTAACTGTGCACTTTCTAAACCATTTCATTCATGAATTGGAAATGAGTCTCCAAATCTTTATGCACATGAGCAACCACATTGATATCCTTGGGTCTTCTATTATTAACAACTAGAACTGTGAGTATAAATTCGCAGGATTTGGATGTGCCACTTCATTACTTCATAAGAGTGAAATCTGTAGCTGAAATCAATAGCTAGGCATGTGAGGCATATAAAAGATACACATTCTTTCACGAAGGTCTGATTGCAATGCATTGCTCAATTTCTTTTCCGCATCAACAAATAAGCATATCATTGTAAAGGGATGTACAGACTATGGGCAGTAATTACAAAGAGACATTTTAGATAGACATTCTATTCTCAATAGAGGAATTGGGAATAGTCCATCAGAAAGAACAGAATAATAGTGAAAAAGGTCAACGCTTCTTAAAAAACTAACATAGTAAGTCACCAACCAAGTTTTTGATTCTCTGTCAATCAGTAGTGTAACTGTTGTCAATCATTCGCTCTTACCTTATTTGTGATTTTTGAATGGCCACAAAAGAAACTTTTGTTGGTAATTATGGTCTTTACAATTCATCGGAGTCACAGGCAGGATTTTCCTAGCCTGCCTGTGGAATAGACGTGGTATACCCCAAGCTGCGCTCATGTATGTCCAACCAATTCAAGCTAAAGTTTCCCACGATAATATGAAAGGAAATAAAAGATTCTGACCAACACAAGTCACCACTCTCGAAACAACACAAAAAGGAATAAGATAGCCAGAATGTTCTGGTTTAATTTTTTTTTTACTTCCCCCCCCTTTTTTTTTTTACCCTTAAAGAGGATAAATATGGTATCTCTTCCTTTGGAAGGGTACAGTTTTACAGGTTATGCACCTGCGCATCTTGAATCTTCTGAAAGAGTATTTTATATTCTCTGCCTAACCACATTCTTCCTATTACACTGGTCAGGAGCATTTTCCTTAAAATTACTGCCAAGATTAATGCTTCTTCTTTTTTTTTTAATTCCAGATTTCCCCTAGGATTTTTCTTTTTCCCAAATATTCTCACCATCCATAGATACATTTTTGTTTTGTTTTCTTTTGCTATCTGTTTTAAGTGACCTACCTTATCCCTGCTGAAAACATGAAAAGATTTGTGAGGTAAGGTTCCCACATAAAATGCAGTTTTGGAGTTGATTCAGCAGAGTAACAAATCTGATAACATCAAAAGAAGAACATCTGAAACTGAGATTAGGCAAAACTGCTTTTTCAACAAATTGCAGCCTCTATAAATTTACCCATTTCTAAACAACCAAGTCTGTTTATTTGCCTATTTTCCTAGCTTTGTCGGAAGAAAGGCTGCAAAAACTTTGGAAAAATAACAGCAAAGTTGTTCAGTGGAAACCAGCCTCTCTACTATAAACAGTGCCTCTCCCCAGACTGCAGCTGCACAAAGCAGAGACAATGCAGGAGACCCTCAGCATCATTAACCAACTTCCCTTCCTCACCAAACAGTCGCTTAGATAAAGCAATTACAATAGCATCATGGAACAGTAGAACAAGGGAAAAAAAAATAACCTTACCAGCTTCTCCTACAGTATATAGCTGAAAGGAAAACAAAACCCCCAGCTGCCGTATCACATGCAATTGGTCTCTCAGAATGAATTGACTGAAAGAACTATGAAAAGCTGAAGTCTTTCGACCCCTCTGTTCAGCCTCTCTTCAGCTCCCACTCTCCGAGATTGCACACAAAGCCATTCTCCTACTCCCTAATCCTCACACAGGAAAAAGCAGCGCACACCAAATGACTTCAGCAGAAGCGATTCTCCAGGGGGGTGGGGGAAGAGATGCTGCTGGCACTCAGCCCCCCGGCCCTGCCGCCGCACAGCATCCTCAGAGAGGGTATCCAAACAAGCTTCCCAGGCACCTGGGCACAGAGAGAATATCAGGACAAGGCACAGAAAAGCGCACAATTCCATTCATCACCCTCGCAGCCACCAATTTCCGAAAGGAGAACACCCCTGGGTACTTGTAACAGTTCTCCACATACATGCCAGTTAGCCTGCACTGAAGTAGTTTTTTTATCCTTTTAGAATTAGCTATATGACTTCCTAAAGTTGTTGCTTGGCCTAAGGTTTTTCTTTTTAATAAAGAACATGTAAATGAACCTTAAATATTTCAAATAGCAAAACAACAAAAATGTTCCTCCAGAAAATCAATAATAAAAATTACAAGAACCCCCCCCACAACAGACACAAAATCAATAACACTAGGAGTCACCATATTAAAAACCAGCAGTGCCTTCCTGAAATGCTTTTGATAGCTAAAATCAGTAAAAGCAATTGTATTTATCACAATGAGAAAAGGTTTCTATCCTCATTCCCAGTTTATGCAAAAAGAGACAGCATTTTTTAATATAATTTGTCTTGAAAGCATGACAAATATTGAGATAACATCCCCTATATATTCTCTACTTTTCAAGAAAACATTAAATATTTGCTAAATAAATGCTGTTGTCATGTTCATTTTAACACTAGTTTTAACTCTCTGCAAGATGCAAAAACTCAGAAACAAGCAGCTGCCACAAAGTAAATCAAAGAGAGATCAAAGCAGATGGCATAATTTCACATCTTAAATGTTGGCTGTGAGCCTTCCAGTAATAATTTATAAGGAGACTTCCTCTTGCTTGTTCCTCTGCTCAGCAGCATGCTGTTTGAGCCTTTCAAACAAAATAAATAGACTTCAAACCACCAGCTTCACACACACTAACACTTACCAATGCTATTTCAACCTGACACAAGCTGACTTTGTTCCTCTGTGACCCTGGACAGAAAACTGAGGTGACAGTTTGATGGATGTGATCTCTTTTTCACAATACGGGTTTGACTTCACAGCTCTGTCTCCCCATTATTGCTTAGCTGAAGGAGAAGACAAGAGCAGAGGAGAATCTTCCACCATACAGAGCCATTTTAACTGTGAAAATGAACCAAATGTGTGCAATAAATGCCCAGAACATATTTTCCTGTCTCAAAACTGTGAAATTCGGGGAAATCCTTTCCACTTTTCTTGGGACTGGGGTCTAAAGGTGATAAGGAATAGTCTCCAAGGAGAGAAATTAATCGCAATGGTTTACTAGATTGTATTTTAGTTTAAGAAAACAGCAATATCAGCAGAGAAAAAAGAAGAAATTCAGTTTGTTTCATTTATGACCACAGATTACCAGGAGTGTGAATTTTGTAAACTGCCTCTTAAATGTGCTAATTTAATTATTTAACCATGAATCTTGAACAATTGTTTAGCGGAGAAAAGTTTCAGTGCAGGCATCTGAGTCAAACAATTGCAATATGATGTCTTTTATTTATTGCCTGAAGGACATTATAAAATAGCAGAGTATCTATATATTTTAAAATTCATGTCTGCAAATTCAGTATTTGAATGCAGATTCTCTGCAAAAATGAATTCAGAAATCTTACTAAAGGATTAACATATCTGATGTAAAAAAACCTGCCAGATTTCACAGAACTCTTAATGAAGACATTGCCTTTCCACAAGAAAGGTTGAAAAAAGAAGGTTGTGAACGAACTCTAAAATGTAAGGGCTCTGCACCTCCACAGGCTTGAGCTTATTAACAGACATTCTAATGTCTGAAATCAGCCTCTAATTTCCTTAGAGAGGAGCACAGCTTGCTAATACATTTAGGTCTTTTCTTCTGCTTGTTCATCTAATCAGATGGCTATATTATAATAATATTGGAGGGTGTCGAATCTCTGATTTTACAGGTAGATACTGGGCCCAAATGACTTGGCTAAAGGAAGTCTCTGGCAGGAAGCCAAATCTATGCAGTTCCACACTAGTGCACCCCAGCTCCAGTGACCCTCATGTTCTGAAAGATGATTTCTGAAAACAGAGACCAGTCTACCCTACATGTGAGATAAAGTTTTAGATGTTCTGTATTTTTTATCACACAAACTATATTACTATTTTTTCTAGTTTGGGATTTGATATTCAAAATTCTGTCAAAAAGATATACACAAAGTCACTTCAGTAGCAAAAATCTTTCATAAGCATAGGGACTCCTGTTCATTCTTTCAAAATCAAAACCCAACAGACTTGTACAAAGGAGTACCTGCAGTAATCTTGTTTCATCATTTCAACTCCAATTTTTAATATTCCTTTTTCCTAAGAACAAACTTAAAATTACACACGTGCTTTAAATGACCACATTTAGGGATTTAGGGGGGGACTCTCACATGGTGAAAGTTCCATTGTATGAATTTCACCCTTTAAAAAGGAGTTTTAAGAGATGTACTTGCGAAACTTTTATTCCCATTTACAGCTTCTAAACTGCCACCATTGCTTCCTTACCTCTAGCAGTCTGAGAGCATTCCCAAGAGGGAAGTACACTAAACGTTTAAGAAACAGTAAGATCTCCTCACAGACCACTGTATATTTATATCTTCACAGATAAAAATCAATAACCTGTAAATAAAAACTATCTCTTGGATGGCATCAACTTTAACTATGATGTGAAAAAAAGGAGAGGAGCTCTATGGATCAAAAGAAAGATTGAAGTATGAAAAGTATAGCTGCTGTACTTGGAAACCACTTACACTGAGTTTCATAGAGGAACAAAAAATTCCCAATAGGACAAATAGAAAAGGCACTAAAAAGTTAGAAGAGCTCATTTTTCTCATTCTTGTAGCAGAACATAATTTTCAGACTCATGATAAATATCTGAAGGAAATCTGAGCTTTAGGAAATATCAGCAATACATGCTCTGCTCCACAGTTTTTCCTCTACTTGCTCACAACTACGTCATCTTATTGGTATAATCTTTCCAAAACATTTTTTCTTGCACAACATTTACTCCTTCCCATGTTTCATAGATTAAGAAAAAGGCATAAGGCTTTTGGATAAGGCCTTCATTTGGACAACAGTCCATTTTTAATATTTTTATCATTTTAACACTTTTAATAGCAATTGTAAGAGTATTTACAAGATTTTTTCTACAAGCAGAGTGGTGCATGCAATTTCACTGAAAAAGATTCCAGCAAAACTAAACTTTAAAGGTTACTAAGTTCTTTGAGACTGACTAGTGTGACTGATTAGTGCAATTTACTGCACTTCTTTGATTTTTTTTTCTTTATTACCTTCTCCTAGAAAGAAACTCCTGGTAATTCTTAAAGGCAGTAGAAAATGGAATCATAGAATGACTTAGGTGAGAAAGGACTTTAGAGATCATCTAAATCATCTGGAGGCAGCATATCTTGATAAACAGAAGGAAATGAACATTTTAGGGCTACAACATCTGACTTTTAAGCATTTCATTGAGAAATACAAGTTCCATAAAATGACAGAAAATGCTCAAGAGAGCACACCTTTTAATGGTCCCCTTAACAGAGTCAATTAATATTAGTACTTTACAATTTAATGGTAAGGGTGTTTAATGTCTATACTCAGCTAGTCTGCAACATGTTTATGTTGAATTTTAGGGATATTCTCTATCTACTTGATTTGATCTCACTTCTGAGAAAGCAGTGTAGTGGCAACTGTGCAAACTGGAAGAGGAATGACCCGGCAAGAAGGATGACCATTAGCAATGGGAGAAAAACACAGTATAAAAACTAGCTGGGTAAAACGGAAAGAAATTAAAAACTCAGAGTCACTTGATCAAGGATGTTACTCAGATCAGTATTTCACTTTATAAAGGGTTTTCTAATAGCACTTCCCTGGGGTTTGTCTCCATGAGTTCAGTCTAAACCCACTCTCTTTGCTTTTATTTCAGAGTTGGATGAAAGCAAGGATTCAGCAGTGCAGCTGGGTTTACATTAGGAGTGTATGTGTGAAACTGAGGATATCTAGCCTGGAACTTCAAAGCACATCAGCCAACACTTGTGCATCTAGCCTGCAAACTTCAGTAAGTATGTCAGTCTTCTTACAGTTGGATAGAAGAATAAAATTAAAAGAGCAAATGGAAAGAACAGTATGTGGCTTATATGAAACTAAATCCTCATTTCTTCTCCAGTGGTAAGGTGCAAAAAGGATTTTGCTCTCTATAAAGTGGGCTAGAAAATACATTCTGAGTACTTTTTTAGAGTCTTTGGCATGCTGGTGAGAGAAGGATTGGTCAAAGATGAGCCAACACTTTGGACAGTGTCGTACAGCCAAGAAAAACCTATAATTCAGCCCACCTTCTGCAGCCCTCTGAACCAGCCTGAGGATGAGTGAGTAGTCTGGGGTCAGGAGACATCCATACTGTGGGCATTTTTTAAGGATCAGATATTGTCATTACAACTGTGCTACAGACAGACTAACAGAAGCAGGCATACAGACACAGCTATTGAGAAGACTGGAAGGCCTTTGAAAACCCAACTATCAGGACTTTTGCAATCCCTTTATTATTTAAAGGCTTCATAAAAATTCCTAGGCTTGAAGACTCAGACTATTAGGTCCTTCAGAGGAGACACATGTATTTTCCCTGTAGTTTAGAAGTCTGCAGCACAGTTGGCATTTCAACTTTTGAATATTACTACAGCAAAAACATTATATACACAATAATTTACATAGTGGCTTTCTTGCCATTTTTCCAAAACAAAGAGAAATTAATATAGTTAACTTGAGTATATTTGGGAAAAGGGAGGACAAGTGGCATACTGACATACAGTATAAATAGCTTACCATATAGAAACTGCCATGCAAACTACTGTGAACATAAGCATCAATGTCTCAGTGTCATGGTTTTACCACAAAATTAGCGATTCTAACAAGAGATGTCCTAGAGAAGCCACAGACACACGCCAAAAGAAAGAAAACACACAAATATCACAGTTTATTTTACACACACACTGAAAACCTGACCATAAAGTGCAACAAAACAGACTAATTAAGCCTTCCCAGTGCCCGTGTTGGGGTGAGAAACGCTCCGGAGTAGTGCTGGTCTCTTTCTGAGGCTCCGGAGAGATGCCGGGGTAATTAGAGAAAACCCGCGGCCGATCTGAGGAACCCCCACCAGCGCGAGCCTCCGCTCAGCTTTTCTGAAGAAAAACACTCAAGACAGTTAGAAACCGCAAGCCCCCTCCCTCTAGGCCCCCGGGAAGGGATTTCAGTGCTGATGGAAGAGATGTGGTCTTTGAACCCGGGCAATAGCTGCAGATAATAGCCAGACCACCCGCACCTGGGGAAAAAAAAAAAAACCACAAAGGAAAAAAAATTACCCCCTGCGGGAGAAGTCCACCCCCCCAGGAATTCACGAGAAAGAATGCGATTCCGAGAGAGAGAGAGAATCCACCCCTCCAATGAGAAAAAAAGAAAAATAATCACGAAAAGACGCGATCACAAAGAAAAAAAGAAACGGCTCCCCCCCTTCCCAGGAAATACCACACCAAGCTGCCATGGCGGAACTGCTGATCCGTCCTCCACATGGACGTAGGCCCCAGCGCAGTGGCAAAGAGCGATGTTACCCCTAGGGTCTCCGAAACCGAAGAGAGGAAAATGGCGCCCGTTCTCCCCTTTTATAGGGGGGTCCCAATCCACACATACGCAGATGGGCCCCAGGGGCCGGCCTTTCCTGCGATTGGCCTAGTAGCGTTGCGGGCCCCGCCCTGGGTACAGCCCCATGCATGCGGTGGCTCACGGGAAACGCCGCGGCCAGCAGGAAGCGACGTGCGGGCCGGGACTGCATATCCAGTAATGGCGGCGCCCTCAGCGCCACATGGTCCCGCTCCGCTGCTGCACAGCCGCAGCGCCATTCGGCCGCGGCACTGGTGCCACACGGCCGCAGTGCCATATGGCTGCGGCCCTGCGGGGCAGCCCCCCCCGGCCCATGCCCCGGCCCGGAAGTGACGCCGACCCACAAGCTGGAAGTCCCTACCCAGAAGTGGCAGCGCCCACGGCCACACGGCGGCCCTGTGGCCCCAGCCCCGCAGTGCCATGCAGTTGTGGGGTGGCCCTGGCCCCGGCGCGGCCCCCATGGGGCCATGCGGTCGCGGGGCGGGCCTGATCCCGGCATGGCCCCTGCGCGCCCGTGCCCGGCGGGAAATGGGGGGGAAACGGTTTTATTTTCTAACTCACAACACACAGGTAATCAGACTCCATACAGGATATCTACTTATACGAACAAGAATTTGTAGTACTGAGCTGGAACATAAGCAGCGTTGCAGATTTACTACCTCATTAAAGATTCCTCCCAGGAGTTATCATCATATTCATATGACAAGGAAAAATATCTTACAACTTTATCTGGACATTATCCTATAATGCATGCAGGAAAAGTAGTAGAATATTAGGTGTGAGAAATGCCTGAGTTAGTATTGTGCATTGCTTTTGCTGTGAGAAAATGTGGGTTTTTATTTTTTTTTATTTTATGCAGAATAATGTAAGCTCAACCTGTTGCTACCCAGGACAGATTTCAGAGTGTATGTTGAGTGGGCAGAGGATTCAGAAAATAGTAATATGGCCCAGAACTGGAATAACAAGGGGAGAAATTTGAAAAAGCAGCTTTGCAAGGCTGGGGAAATAGGCCAGTCTAAGCGAGATCCCTCTTTCCTGTTGGAGTACACTATTAGCTCTCATTATAGGCAATGTAAGCACTATGTGTTTCTAAGGCAGCTCAGCAGCAATCACCATCTGTCTTTCACAGGCCACTCCAGCCTCAGTGCCCCAACTCGGACTTACATGATGAGGAAGTGGAGTGGAAGGCTTGATGGTCAAATGTCAAAGAAACCTCTGCTCACAACAAAGAGGAGCCTCAAGCTGAGTTACTATGCATAAGTAACCTGGGAAATAATTTCTGACCATACAAAAACCTTAAGGATACAGTCAATTTACATCTCACTTATATAGATTTATGAAGTTAAATTGCCTAAAATTTAATTTAATTTGGGTTTTAAGCTCTAATAACATTTCATATTACTCTTTTTTTCCTCTGTATTTATTTGAAAAAAAAAACAAAAACCAAAAAATCCCGCTGAATTCACCTGCGTGCAAATATGATCTTGCACTCTTAAAATCCATCGGGAGCAGGGCTTCATAGTTTCTGCATATCTGTTTCTGCTTTATTCCCATGCAAATGAACCTGCCTGTGAAACTGCGGTAGATCAGACTCATAGGAGAAAAGGAAGCATTTACACCTCAAAAAGCAAACCAGCAGGAAGATATCTGCCCAAGGCCCACGATTGCTGCTTCCCGAGTTAACTTGGCAAGAGGAAAGGCTCCCTCCTATGGTTAAACTGCGTAAAACTGAACACCACAGTGAGCATACATGATTCAGACAGAAAGTCACTTAAAAGAAAGAAAACTATAAAAAATCCTGTGCTATTACATATAGGAGACAGCTAGAAACTGAAATCCAGAAATACATATTTTGCTTACATAAAGAGATATTATAATGAAATAATACTACTACTAACATATTTATAAATATAATATATTATAATTATCTTATTATTAAGAATGACAAAAACAATAATAATTACATTAATATTAGATCTCTAATTAAAGCTTAATGCAAGCTGCAAATATTCACACTTCCTCACAGAAATTATTAAAAAAAAATTGTTATGGTTTTGTAATATTTTAACAGATAAAATATTATCACTCAGAGAAGGGCCACCTTTCTGAAAAAAATATGAGAGAAAAATAAAGAAGATACATTGAACAAAATAACCAATGCATTTAACTCTATCAAACCCATTAGGAATGTAAAGTTTACCAAATGACACAACACCACAGACAAATAGCTTACATAGTTTAATCCCTGCTTGTGATCTACTCATAGCTTTTACATTTTATTTTCTTACACCGTAAAGCAAAGATTCTGAAACCACAAAATTTGAATTACTGAAGTGTTCAGAAACACAGTTTTACTCATCTAAAAGAAATAGCATCTGTATCCCAAGTCCAATAATGACACTTGCTTAAACACCATAAGCAAGAGAGGAAAAAAGTGTGTAAGTTTGTTTGTTACTTGAAACAGATTTTGGTTTTTAAATTTCCTTTATTACAATTATAGCAAGTAAACTCTTTCACCAGCTCTCTCTGGGCAGCTCAGCTTACATCAAGCCTACCAGATCTAAAATGAACTGTCAAGAGTTCTTGGTTTCCATTGTTTTTAAGGCAACAGCATTTATTACGTTAAAAAAAAAAACTAACTCGGGCATTTTACACACCTAATATTCTACTACTTTTCCTGCATACATTATTGGATAATGTCCAGATAAAGACAGGATCTTGGAGAAATAATACTAATTCCTCTAAATTAATCATGCAGTGTTTTACAACTGAAAAAAAATGCACAGTGGGTAAAAATGTTTCCCTTTAATTTATTTCCCATTTTAAAAGGCTCTAATCTCAGTTTTTCATTTGTTCTGTTTCAGCTCCAATACCTGGGAGTACAACAGAATATGTGACCAAGTACAAAAAACAACCTCTTGACTGCTAAAATTTTATTGTGGTACACTCAGCACCTGCACTAGCATACTTTTAATTAATGGACTACAGTAAATGTTTATATAACTACCAAGAGAGTTTATTAATGGGAATAAAAATTCTAGCAGATAGATCATCCTTTGCAGTAATTAAGCTCCACAATAAAACGCAGTCTGACATATACATGGTTCTCTGAGGCACCCTAGATTAGTGGAAAGGGGGATATAAAATCAACCCTGATCCTGTGGTGAGAAATCCCATTTGTCCTACATGCCACCTTTTTGCAGTTTAAACCATTACAGTTCTTATTAGAAACAAAAAGTACAGTTTTAATTTTTATATATTCAGTTCTTCTCCAACTAAACTTCATATTTGACACATCAACAATCATTAGGTTTGCTAAGGGGTTTGAGGTTCTGTTCTAACTTCCTCTGAAGCCAGAAAGATGATACATCATGACTTCCACATCAACTAAGTTGAATCATGACTGGGTTTTTTAAAGGCTGATCCTATATCTTCCCTGCTTCACCAGTAGTCAGCTGGTACTGGATCACGACCCAGACTGGCATGTAAAGAGAAAGCTTAGTAGAAGTACCTAACATACATGTAATAACACCTGGCTTTTAAAACATATTACCTCAGCCTGCCACAGTCTCAAAAGTTGGCCTGTTTGTAGCAGAGCTCTGTAAAAGCAGATGGGACATCTTGGCAGCCCCTCCACAGTCAGGACCACTGCAAGTTTTCAGACAAACTTGAACAAACCCTAAGTACAAACAGAATGGTCCTCTAGTGACCACTGGTGAGGCCACAATTGGAGCCCTGAGTCTGGTTCTGGGCTGCCCACTCTAAGAGGGACAGGGAACTTTCTACTTTACTGGAAAGAGTCTGGTGAAGGACCACAAAGATGATCAAGAGACTGAAACATCTTTCCTATGAGGAAAGGCTGAGAGAACCCAGAGTGTTCAACCTGGAGAAGAGAGCTTAGGGCTATCTTATTAATATGTACAAATATCTGAAGGGAGGGTACAAAGAAGATGGAGCCAGACTCATTTCAGGTGACTAGAGGCAGTGAGCACAAGCCAAAGCTCATGTGTGTTTTCTCTGAATATCAGGAAACACTTTTTCACTCTGAGGGTGACCAAGTACTGGTGGAGGTTGCCAAGAGAGTTTGTGGAATCTCCTTCTTCAGAGATAATTCAGAATCTGTCTGGACAGTCAGCTCTAGGTCACCCTGCTTGACTGGGGGTGTTGAACCAGGTGACCTCCAAAGGTTCCCTCCAGCCTCGACCATTCTGTAATTCTATGAGTAAGGAACAAAAAAGTAATAGGAACTGAAACACAAAAAACCTTCATGATTTCATCATTTTATGCACATTTATTTACATGTGACTAAGTATGCCATGAGAATTGTCACAGTAAGAGTGAAGCCTTGAAGAATATAAAAAAAATAAATCAAAAAATCCTGGAGAGGAAAGTGCTTTAAAAAGTAATTGCCAAGAGCAGCTAGGTTCTCTCATATTTCACATGTAGCATGTAAAACAATTTTGCATACAAACTCCATCCATTTACTCAGCCATTGCTCTATTAAGTTATTTAAAAATGCATTCTTCAAGGCTAGGCATAAGCTATAATTTTACTAAAATAAAGAATAAGATAAAGACATAAATCTTGCTAATTGCATTACTCCCTGATACTAAAATACTTACTTATCATCCTTTTCCTTATCTCCTTTACTATTTCCCTGCCTCTCTTCTAAGGTGCTACACGTCATTTTCATCTTGACAAATAAAGATATTCTCACAGGTCTTTGCATGTGAATGGAGGTTGAAGAAGATACAGAAGAAGTTACATGGAGATGTTCTAAATCACAGTAATTCCAAGAAATAATCTACTGGATAGAAGCCTTCACATCTGGAATGCACTAGATTTCAAGGTCTTTCAGTCCTTCCTCCACATGCTCTCTTATTCATGGAGGATAAATGAATCTAATCTTCATACTGTAAATCTCCTCTGAGTAAAATTCAGTTTGAACTGTCAAGTATCATGCATACTATAGCAGTAAGAAGTAACAACACTGTATTATGTGCTGAAAATGTCCAATTTTTCTGTAGTACAGCCATTTGACTTTTTTCCCACATGATAAAGGAATGGACACAATAATGAAAGTACTTGAAGCCAGTCATAAAATATGCAAAATGTGTTGGTTTTCAGTTGTATGCCATTTCAACCCACACAGTAGGGAAGGACACCCCCACTTGGAAGGACAAGCTCAAAACCAAGACATGCATCTCTCATTCACACAAATAATCTACTGAATTCAAGGTTGCTTGAGTGAATCTAGATTAATCACATATGAAGTTTTCTAATTCCACAGATAACCTTTATTAAATAATTCAGATATTTATTTTTTCTTACCTGATGATTAACTACAGCAACATATTTTGTTTCTCTGCATACATGGATTGAACACTCATATATATATATATATCTATGCATACATATATATGTGCATATGCATCACTGAAATTATACTTGAAACCACAGCTTTATTTTTCTTTTAATTGCCAGAGAAGCTTGGCAGCACTCTTTGGTTTTTCTCTCCTTGAAATTTCACAGAGCTTTTAGAACAAGTGAAATCTTGAATATGCACCCGATTTAAATAAGAATGGAGATGAATATACTCTTTGGCAGTAGCAGTGCCTCCAAAGACAAATGTTTTCTCGTATTACCATTTCAGTTGCTGAAAGCCATGATCTGAGCCTTGCACTATGGCTGGGAGTCTGCTGAGCCCATTTCAGCTGGGCTGGCAGGGGTCACACTCCCAGAGGGAGGAGGTCAGCCCTATGGCCTGGGAGCAGGGAAGATGGAGGGTGACCCCACACACCACACATTGTGCTTGGAGGCTGGAAGTCAGCCCTGCTTATGCTGGATCACGCAGCGAACCAGCTCAGTGTGTCTGACAGACGGAGGTCACCTTCCATCCTTGGGATCCTTTCATACAGGCAAATCTCTTTTTCTGCACGTTTCTATCATTAAAATAGCAGATGTGACAACAGAAATGGCCCACCGGAGACATCTGGGGTATTGATGAACTCATTTTCAAAGAACATTGGAAAAAGAGACATAACTGTGGGCACTTTGCCATTACCAGAAAACTAAATCACACAATATGAGATGCTCTTTATAAATAAGTAGAGTGTAGCAGTAGAAAGGATACTGTGAAGAGAGAGACTAGGTATTAATACAACATTTTTAAGTTTGCACTACACCTCTGTTGCTATTGTATGCTTCCACTATGACCTTGGGTAATCCTGAGCTCCCTGTTCTTTCCTTACCTCTCCTTATAATGGAAATATTGTTGCCACAAAAGATAAGCATTGTTAGGAAGAAGCCATTAAACTTTGAGATACCCAGCTATGCTATGAAGGAGTATGTTAAAAAAGCCTTTGAGTCTATAAGTAAAAGATATATATGAGAGAAGATTACCCTATTAGGTCTATTTATTATAGATATACCTTGATTTGTTGTTATCATTGTTGTATTTGAGTTATTTAAAGAAAGTAATCATGAAGTTACCAGTCCTATTATTGGTATTATAAGAAATAAATTGGTGGGTAGAGCTGTTTCCACTCTTTAGAATTATTTAGCACTTTTATTGTCCCACCAGGGAAGTTAACAGTATCTTTTAGAAATTATTTGTATACCAGTCGTCAAGGAAAGTATCAAAAAAAGCTGTTTGTTTAACTGCTGATCTTTTTACAGTATTAAGAGAAATAACCATAAATCAGAAGAGAGATTTATAGCATTTTTAAATTATTCACTTATATTTAATATGATATTGAAATCATATTCAACAAATCATACTGTCTTCAGAAAGAGAGAAAAGTGATGTGTTGAACACCCAAGAGCTGAACTGGTAAACCAGCACTGCTCAAGCCTTTGAAGGATGCCAGATGCCCAAGAGCCAGATGTGTCAGTACAGTTTCTTCATATACACTGACCCAGTACTGGCAGCTTCTTGACAAAAATCACACACCATTTTTAGTACTACAAAGAAAAGTCTAGGAGGAGTGAACGGACACTCTAAGCACATCCCTAAGAGCAAGCAGATAAAGTTTCAGCTATAGGAAATACTGCTGGAAGCCTTATTGTTGCATTCAGTGGGGACAGTGCCATATTCAATGGCAAAGCAGACATATGCTGCCTTCACCAAAGTTGCTCTTGCACACATGGACCTCCTGAAGCAGCACTAGATAGAGATTGAAAAAGTCCTAATGTTCAATCAGCTGCTGATCTGCACTGCAAAAATCTGCAGGGTTCACAGTTACCTGGTCTACAATTACATTGCTGTTTCTCATTCATATGACAATTAGTTCTAGGTCTTCCTAGTCTTCAGTCCCCTATGTATACACAACTTTGGTGTAAAAAAAACCCAACAAACAAACAAACAAAAAAACACCCCCAAAAAACCAAAAGCAGCCTACTCTTTCCTTCTTCCCCTTTCCCATTATCCCTTAAGAGTTAACACCTCCATAGCCACAGAGTATGTGTTAGGTCAGAATTTCCAATGAACAGACCTCATTAAGTTATACCCTGCAGTACAAATTTGGGTTAAATAAAGCAAGTTTGTAAATCCTTAGATTCTCATTTTTAGGTGTGAAAGTCATCTATTATGCTTGTACACTGTCTAGAATATTGTACTTTTCAAATACAATATACAAATAATAGCATATAATGCAGTGTAATATTATGAATAATAAAATGGATCACTAAATTTAGAACCATAATTGACAATTAGGTGGACAATATAAATAGAGATATGGGTTATATCCTCCCCTTCTGCAAAACAAAAAAGCACTCTGTGAACAGATGTATACCTATATACCATTCCTATTAGATTTGTGTCAGTGACAGAGACTACAGTGAAAAAAGAGGCAGCAAACACAATTCATATTCTCAGCAGATATATCAAATGATGCTCCATGAAGCATGGACGATGTGTGGTGGTGAGAGGCAAATTAGTGTGCAATGTCTGCTTTTCCCAAAGCCTTGACAGTTTCTCAAGTGGAAAAAAAAATTACCCTTTGCAACTAGGACAGATCATCTATGTGCAAATAGGGGCTCTCAGAAATAGTCAGTAATTTGGGACATTAAATGCTCTTCATCAGGAAACTATTGATCAAAAAGATCTATTAAAAAGAAACATTTCATGAAGATATCTAGCTTGGAGTTTTGAATCTACATCTTCACATCTGAAGTGACTGTAATAAGGACAACCTATTTCAGGATTTTTTCCCCTTCTGGGGAACAGCCTTAAAATACTCTTTTTTTTCTTCCTTCATTTCTGAGGATTTTAATGGGATGAGAAAATTGTTTCCTGCCCAGCTCTCATCGTGAGTGGTTGGCAAATGATAGCAAGATGCAGAATGCAAACAGCTGGATTTAATCACTGCACTCAGCAGATCCATGAAATGTGACTGTGGATGTACCAGATACTCTAAGTACCAGTAAAGAGATTTCTTCCAGACTCCAGGACAGACATCTGGCATTAACAGAGTTCTGAGACTATCAGGAAACATGACACATCACACACCCAATTGATGAATGAATTAATCACACTGTAATTAACATAAATGTTTAATGATCTGTGCTTTGCCATCTTTAGAGATAAATATTCAGATACAAGAAGACTCAGCAGATTCTTAAACTGTTCTACTGAAATACTGGCACTTGAAAACAAAGGCACTGTCATACTTTTCTGAAAACACAAATATGTGTTTCTACAATAAAGCTGCTTTTAGGAGGAACATTGCCTAATCTTTCCAATTGTGGGTTTTGCTCAGTCACACACACATAAATTGAAATTTTATAGACATAGGAAAACTTGTGTTAGCTGAAGAGGTTTTATAAGTTTAGTTAAATAATGTACTTCATATCATCAGTTAGGTTCCAACAAAAATATGTAATTTAAAATTTAAAAAAGCAAACTTAAAAAACCTTTTTTTCATGTAGGTTGATAGCTTATTGGTAAACTAGGGGTAGGTCTAGATTACCTGCTAGATTTCCTTCCAACCTGAATTGTCCTATGACCCTATGAACTGACTTCTTAAGGTTTAAAGCCTCTGAAAAGAATGACCTAGTAGTTTTAATACTGGGATTATTTGTAATTAAAAATAATAAAAAAAAAAAAGGAGAAACAAGAAAACAGCAAAGTTTCAACACCACGTATGTAATGTAGCCTTACAGGAGTCTGTAGCTGCAGCTCACAGATAACTGAACAACTCACCCAAGCAGCAGGATCTTAGTGTGCCGATGGCAAGATTGACGGGTTATTACAATGGCCTCTTCACAGCCACCCTTTCTGCCACAGCGAAAGTGATCTGCCACTCAGTGATCCCAAGTTTTTAAACAAATATTATAGTTGGTGGAAACCTATTTGTAGACTTGGCAATATATGACTAGGGTATGTTACTGCAGGTTTGGATGACTCAAACCAACTTACAGAACAGATTTCCTAAAGTAGGCAGGATTTTGTAAGATTGGACTAGACAAGTTTGTTTCCAGTTAAAGGTTGAAAATTAGAAGAATAGCAGTTAATAAACAAATTTAATAATAGCCACAAAACCTTTCCACTGAAAAAAAAAAGGCTTTTTAATTATGAAATAGTCATTTCCTGTTTGAATAAACCAAGTTTATATAAAGGCCTATGTAGAGTCTGAAGCTAAACAGGAGTAGCTTTTTGTCTGCAAGCATAGAGAAAGCCTTCTGAAGAGATTTTTCAGTAAACAGCATTGAAAAAAAGCAGGAAAGTGATGTTTCAGTCAGAAAGAGTCTCTTACAGCCTCTTAGTGTGTTTGTCTTCGAGTTGCTCTATGACACTCAGTTAAAATGTAAAGTATGAAGAAAGACAAAGAATTAAAAATTATTAACAGAATCATATCATCCCTGTTTTTGATTTTTGCACGTCTGTATAATAAAACAATGTGATACTACAGACCCTCCAGGATTTGTGTTCAACAGAAGTTGAATAAACTATAAGCAGGACACAGAAAATCTACTGAAATGCTGTTCTGCACAATCACTAATCCCCACCACAAGTCCTATACTTCAAATCTATACCTTACCTGAAACATATTTTCCTTTTCTGCTGTCTCCCATCTCCTTCCTGTAGATAATGAGGAGTGATGAAAAATAAGAAAAAAAGTAAGAGGTAGGAGGATATATCAGGGCCTTACTGGAGATTTGGAGATACAGAATGATTTCTCTGACAAATATGCTCTTAACGGATGAAAGGTGCGGTTCAAATTAATTATGGAAGTGACATTTAGTGTGTTTTCCATATCTCACATGAATCTACCATGTATTATTTGAGGGGAATTATTTTTATCACCTTTATCTGTGCATGGTAACAAATTACATCTGATACTTTGCATTCAACGACTTACTTTAAACAGTATTTTTTGTGACTGTAGAGGACACACATACATTGGAGGAAATAATTAAACAACTCATTACTCTCCAGAGAATGATAATTACTAAAGCTAAAAGTATATGCCCCGGATCTGAATTTTGGAAGTCCTCCTACTCTCTTAATTACTGGACTTGTAAACAGGTAAATTAATTACTTCATTTACCTGCCTAAAGTAGTAAGCATACTACAGGAGTTCTGATTATATACTCAATGCTAATGACTTAAAAATATGTTGCACTCATCTCTAAAAGCTCCAGCCAGAATAGAATCACCATTTTCTGACTCTTAAGATATATGCAGAGAGCAGAGTCCCTGCCGCAATCTATAACATCGTGCACATATATTACAGTTAAAAATATGCTAAGAGAGAAAAAATGAAGGTCAGTATAATTTTTCTAAACAGATTAAGATGTCTTTATTAGTACAAAGTATCAATAACCTCCCTCTATCCCCAACACACATCTTTCATGTACTTCCTAGGAGTGGGGAGAACACTGACTCTATATTTAGTTTTTCTAGCATGTAACTTCAAATATACTATTTAATTGCTGCATTACAAATTGGAAATAGCAGCAACTCTACTCCATTTGCAAATTCAGCCAGGTCCTCAAACATGTCCATGTATGAAAGATTGCATTCCTTTAAAGTTCACATTTCAAGGGAAGCTTTTGGCACATAAATGTAAATGATCCAATAGAAATGAACGGTAAAAGGTGTTTTATGTAATAGCAGCACAGAAAAGAATGACTATATCTCTGATCATGAAAATCAAAATAATAGCTAACAGTCTGGATTTGTTACCCTACCTATAATATTTCATAGAGCAGCTTATACATTATCAGCAAACTATGTGTCAGAATAATATTCAATAGGCACTGAGAAGAAAGAACATTGCAGAACAGCAAAACACCATTATTATTTCTCCAATTTTACAGCAAATTCCAGGTATTTATGGACCATGGCACTCCAAAAAAGAGCATGCAAGACTTGAAAACAGTGCTGAAATGCAGAACTAGGGGATATCTACATATTTCTTAAACCTCTCCCAGGTTCTCAAATTTGGTAACTGCAAAGGAAGACTATCAGCTGCTTTAATTTTCTATTTAACTTTCCACAGATGAACTGTTCTCTGAGACCAGACTCTAGAATTGCTTATAAAGATTTGGACAGTATTTAGTAATTAAAAAGATTTAATGTAATTTAGGACTTTTAGAACTGTAACAGTAAAACACCTGTTTCTGTATCTAGAAAGATGATAGTATTGAAGCACTTTCCTCTTAGTATTTCACCAAGAGTTGGTAGATAACTATAACAGCCCGAAAAAAAAACCCCCAAAAAAACCCAAAACAAACAAAACCAACAGAACCCCCCAAAACAAACAAACAACATAAAAAGTCTTTAAAAACCCCACTTTATAACACTTTAAAAAAACCAAAAAAACCCAAGAACAAAACAATTCAAATAAAAATGAAAGCCTACTTGTCTTACTGAGTTGTCTTTCACAGATTTCATTGCTGACATGAGCAATGACTCATTAAAAATCTAAATGGTACCTGAAGAACCATTTGTCACAGTCACATACCTCCACACCATTTAAAAATACATATATTTATGACTTAAAATGAAACAACTATTATGGGATCATAGAATCACTCAGGTTGGAAAAGATCTCCAAGATCATCAAGTCAAACCTTTGACCAATCAGCACATTGTCAAATAGACCATGGCACGAAGTGCCACATCCAATCATTTCTTATACACCTCCAACAGAAGTGACTTCACCACCTCACTGGGCAGCCCATTCCAGTTCTTAACAACCCCTTCGGTGAAGAAATTCCTCCTGATGTTCAACCTTCCCTGGTGCAATCCGAGTCCATTCCTCTTGTCCTGTCACTCATTGCGTCGGAGAAGAGTCCAACCCCCATCTTGGCTGCAACGTCCTTTTAGGTAGTTATTGAGAGTAATAACATCTCCCTCAAGACTTCTTTTCTGCAGGCTAAACAACCCCCAGCTCCTTCAGCCACTCATTACATGACTGATTCTGTAGACCCTTCACCATCTTCATTGCCCTTCTCTGAACATGCTATCAGACACATCCTGAATAGACAACAGTGAAATATGACTTCAGTCACTGTTAAAAAAAACAAACAACCAACCAAAAATAAGTGAAAAATTTAAAATACTGTCTCTTAACAGATTGTTCATCTCCAGCATTAATCTGAAGTATCATACGACACTGTGGAAACCAACCCAAATTAAGAAGAGAGGCAAAGAGCCATAATCAAGGATACAAACCAGCACAAAATTGGATTTTCTGAGAAGGAAAAAGTTTGTGGTCAAGGCACATGATTTGTAGCCAGGAAATCTGACTTTTATTCCCAGAACTGCCAGATTCCTGGCCTCCTCAAAAATGCCTTTCTGAAGCTGTAAATGCAGAAGCAAATCAGAAAAACAGGCCAACCAAAACAAAACCACCTATGTTGATCTAAATTCCTTGGTACTCCAAATACCATTGTGGACACTTGGTTAAAGTATTTAGCTCCCTGTCAGTCATGGCTTTCTGTGTTACTATCTAATGCATGGCATGTGAACTTGCTTGCTTTGTGCCCCTGCACATCTAACAGGTACTCCAAAACTACATACACAGGATTGTGCAAATATACGGACACATGGAAAAAAGTGAGCAATTGCAGTAGGAACTTGTAATTGGAAGTATAATTATTCTTTTCTTATCATCTCTAAGGATGATTTTAGTAAGGGACAATGATTTACACTAAGGATATAATCTGATTTTACACATCTGTGCAGCATATCAGGCATAGTAATGATTCCAGACTACCTGCCACAACCCAGGTGTAAGACTAACTACCATGGGAAAGGCTGCCCTCCAATTTTAACCAGAAATCCTGTTTCAGCCTTGGTTTTTCCAAATTATTTTTTTCGTTAAACTAATACATTTTAACATGATATAATTTCTTCAGTAGGCATTTAGAACTGAAAATACTTGTCTTTGAAAATGTCCCAGATACCAACAGTATGAAGAGAGAGCTGAACTCCTAAAGAGTCAAGTCACAAATGAAATTTGTTTACAATTTTTAAGTACTAAATGGGTTAGCACATGTTTGTATGAACCTGCATATTGTGGAGAAAATACAAAAAAATTTAGTTCCAAATGTAATGTCAAGTCCTCAGTATGGAAGTAAATCTTCTAAAGCTTTTACTCATCCACTAGGTAACATCTTATTTGCTTAAACTTAGAAATCTCTCTAATTTTGAAAGCAGTGCTGGGAGTTAACTTTAATTTCTTGAGCATTTAAATATTAAACTTTGTTAAAATTCTAATGGAATCATTTGCAGTTATGATAAATAGTCTCTTCCTTTAATCTACTGAATTTCCTCTCTCTCTGTTTTTTGGCTGAGCTGACAGAGTTGTTAGGAAGATATTCAGTTCAGTGTTTCCACCATGCAGTGAGAGTTGCCAAAGAGAGAAACACAAAGAGAACGCTGCTCCTCTCCAGCTCCCCAGCTGTCAGGACAACAAGTTTAGGATTACAAGGCTAAGTACTGTATCTTATTCAAGAAACAGTCACTTTTGCAACCACTTCAGAAAAAAATTCTGCAAAGGAATGCATTCAACAGCATTTATGATTAACTAGTAAATAGTCTCCATTTTGATATCAAACAACTGCAGTGAACATGTCAGTCTTGCCTGTACTAAAATGAAATATGCACAAACAATCCTTGATTTTCAGGACTACTTCAACGAGCTCTTCAGCTTTAGTGCAAGGCCAACACAAAGATAAAAGCAAACACCACCTCTCTAAAGAAAAAGAGGAAGGGTCTGTGATATTTTAGTTTATTAGAATTGGAAAATTAAGTAGAACCGCATCTTTCGTGGTTGTTAAAGAGATGCCAGCTGGGCATGATCCCTTCAGCCAAGAGAAAACAATTAAAAGTAGGAATCATAAAAAAGTGGCCATTTTCCTCAAAAAGGGATAAACATATGCAGATCTAAGACTGCACTTAATGAGAAGAAAAAAAATTACCGAAATGCCAAAACTTCCAGTGTTGTCTTCTGTCGCACAAACTGTTCTTACTGTATGTACTACTCTGAAATTATTAAAGTAAGAATGACAACAATTCCATAAACCTCTCAGGGAAATGATTAGGAGATTTGGATATTAAAAGATTGCCATTTCACTTTAAACCAGGTGAAGGGGAATGTATGTCTGGCACAGATGATCTTGATTGATGAGCACTGTAGCATTTGTGTACATTGTATCTGAAAACTGGGAGCCATGTGACCATTTGAATTGAACAAGATATTATCCAGATTTTACCCTTAGTTCAAAAATACTGAGGAAAAACAACTCATCTGTGGAACTGTATGCGCTTCTCAAACATACTCATTAACCATTTCTGCTGATCTCTTCTGATTATTAGCGGTAGGCTGACAACCCAAACTTGTGAATTCAAATTTTTGTATTATTGCGACCAAGAACTTTGCTCTTGGCTATTGTTCAGGCAATATGTTGCATGCCTGTACTTCTGAAAATCTTTTCAAGCCTGAATACTTCCTTTTCAGAATGAAACTGACTGCAACTCCCTGAGCTAGTAAAAGATCTATGACCACTTAATGCTCACAATTTCAAAGGTTTAACACAGTTTAAAGAGCAGCTTTTCCTCTGTACTCCCTAGATCATTCTCCAGAAACATTTTCTTTATACTGTCAGTTAATAAATGGTTTTTAAGAACATTCAGAGAAAATATTCAAAAGATAGCATGCATAAGTAATTGCAGCAGTTTCATTTTAGCAACATTTCTGAGATCGTTAAGGTTGACTGCAGAAGATTGGACTTCAGCTCTTGAAACATCTACAGAAAGCATGCAGGGCTGAGCAGTTTAAAAAGGACAGTGCACAAAAGCCATTTGGCTGGTCATGTAATGTCATCTTATATTTTGCCAGCTTGTCCCTACAGCAATGTAAAAGCTAGTGTATCTGCTTAAATGTTCTTTCTATATACTTTTTCCCATCTTATAAACCACCACCCCTCCGCCCCCCACAAAAAAAACATTTTTCACACTCT
This sequence comes from Neodrepanis coruscans, assembly GCA_013400695.1. Lineage (NCBI taxonomy): Eukaryota > Metazoa > Chordata > Aves > Passeriformes > Philepittidae > Neodrepanis > Neodrepanis coruscans. The sequence goes on along the minus strand of VYZS01004334.1, from coordinate 30,030 downwards.
TGAGTTGCCAGATGCTTTCCTAGATGTAATCAGAGCAATGCAACACTTGATGTTTCAGTGCACCAACTGAGTCAAATAGAAGCATCATGGTTTTCAAGCATGGTTAAAAATCATTTAGATCGGTATTTTTGGTAGACATAAATGCAAAGAAAAATCAGTGTGTTTAATTTTATCCTTAATTCTTTCCGGATAGGAAGCATTGTCCATATATTCTTTGCAGAATTTTGGATATGACAGCAAGGCCCAGCTGTGTCCCAGTGACAGGAACAAGAGTTTTATCATTCATTTTCATGGAATCAAAAATAAGACATGGTTGTTAAGTTATCTTATCTGTCAGTTTTTGATGTTTGGCTGGCAATAGTCTTAACTGAAATTCTAGGGACTTGAGGGACATGTCAACTGAATGTTTCTCATTTAGTATTGCTTTCCATTTCAAAGCACACAGCAAACTGTCACAAATATTAAAAATTCTAGAAACTTCATGCACTTAAGCTCAGCTGAATTCTTTCTTCTGGAAGATCTTTGACACATTATTTAATACTTTCGGTTTTGCTCTGCAGGAAATATAATATGGAAAGATTTTTTAAAATATTTGTGCCTGTCCTGCGGCTTTACATGTTATTTACTAATTTTCTAAGTCAATATCTCCATTTCCTCACTGTAAACTAAACACCAGTGGGTATTTTGTCAAGTAATTTTCTCCTGTAATGATTTTGCCTTTTTTTCTTTCCGTTTTTTAAAAACTATACATTTATCTGCTTTGGTTGAATGCTATTGCAAATGGATAGGATATGCTTACAGTCTTGAAGTCTGCCTCCATCATGAAGTAATGGGCAAACTTCAGTGGCAACTGGAAGGATCTTGTGATAGGTGTACTAATGGCTTACTTTAAGTGCCAAAAACAATTAATCGTGTGTTTCAAATTTGCTTACTTTCGCATATTCATAGTGTCAATTTTTTTGAAAGCTATACATAATAAGATGTAGTAAGAAACCAGAGAAATTATAGTTCAGAAGTAAAGGTATGGGATCAGTTCCTCCCTCTACCACAGACTGTCAGTGTGGCATTAGGCAAAACTTGCTTTAGTCCAGTCACAGGCAATACCTTAAGACAAGAGGGAGCAGAAAATAATTTTAGGGGAGATATGGTAATGAAAGCACCTGAAGATCATGCAACTGATACCTTGCAGGTACTATTATGGTACTCATATGTTCTTTTGTGTATTAAAAAGAAGATGCAAGAGCCTCAAGACAAACATATATGCAGAAAATAAAAACACAGAACTATATTGTCAGCAACACATTCTGCTGTAATAATCTAAAGCATACACTAGAATGATGGGAAACTGTTAATATGAACCAATCACGAATAATTTTATATGCCCTTAATATTTGCATATTAATGCATATTTAATAGTTGGAAATTAATACTGTCAGCTAGATAAACTGACAGCAAGAAGTACAGCCAGAAACTGAAATAGAGAAAAACCAGACAAATGTATTGAAGGAAAGAGATATGATACAACAATTACTCTCATTGACATCATCTATGAAATACCAGCCCTTTTGCAGTGCAGGAAAAATAAGAGCATTAGGAGCAAATGTAAATCAGTCTGGTTGTACATTGCATTTTTCTGTTCAAAAAAGGTACAGGCCTTTGCCACTGGGCAAGGATAAACCTTTATGCCTAATTTTTCAGTTACTTGGCTCTTCCAAGGAAGAAAGCAAGATGGGAAGAACAAGAAAACCTATGAATAGTTGTGCATCAATGCAGCTGATCCTCCATAAAAGCATGTGAAAAATGTAGCAAGAAGTCCAATAGTTCCTTCATAATCCCCCAGAAAGCAAAGAGGATGAACAGAAAAAGCTGTTCAATAGTCAGATTTAAGGGAAAGAAGAAAAAGCAGAATGAATTTCTGTTATCCTGTAGTCAATAAAAAGTACGAGCAATTTTCTTTGAGTTTTAAATGGAATTTACAGTATCATAAGCCTTCCCTTGTGAGTTCAGCCCCTCAATCCACTAAAACATCATTGTAATTTAGCTCTATTGGCATTTTCAGATGAGAAGCCAACCACTTAAGTACCTACTGAGTTTTTTCTCATAGGAAAAAATTTCAAACTGAAAGAGGATTCAGGTTCAGAAAAAAAAAAAGTGAAAAGCACTTAAATTGTGTACTCAGAAGTATTTTTGGAAATATACAAACAGGGATTTCCCAGAGAACCAGTCTGTAATTATTTAGATGTCCTGTGGATGTCTGGGGCCTCTAGGCCTCTAAGAATAGCATGGTGTCGCGGTTCGGAGAATGGAAATCGTTTCTCCCCTCTCGGTCCTGTGTGGAGCCCGCAGGTTGGAGCGGGGTCCACCCCCGGTACGTCCCGGTGGGCGCGCTCCAGCGGGCGGCGTCCGGTGGGTTCTCGCTGGACCGTGGGGGGTCCGGGGGAGGGGGCGTGGGCCTCGGGCCGGGGCAGCCCGGGCCGTATCTCTCCTCTCGGGCGTGGTGCCGGGTGGCCGGGGGAAGCCCCAGGCCCTGAGCAAGGGTGCGCCCAGAGCGGCGGCGGCGAGAGCGGCGGCGACAGCTGGGCGGCCCCGTGGAGCAGTGGGGGCTGTGATGGGGCAGGCTGTGTGGCCACACTGCCGCCGCCCGTGCCGCTGTCCTGGACACCCCGGCCGAGCCCCGGGGTTTGGAGACCCAAGCCGGACACGGTGGCTTGTGCCTGCGGCCTGAACCACGGGGAGGCTGAGCCCCGCGGATCGCATGAGCCCGGGGCTTCTGAACTGCCCGGCGCTTTGCCGAGCCGGCGTCGCGAGGCGTCCAGTGCGGTGACGCAACCGACCCCAGAAAAGCCAGCGGAAGCGGCGCAGGCAGCGGCGCCGGAACGCAGCAATTCTNGGGGGGCAAGTTGTCTGGCTATTACCAGCGGATACTGCCCGGGGCCCAAAGACCACATCTTTTTCATCAGCACTAAATCCCTCCCTGGGCTATCGGGAAGGTGAGGGAGGGGGGTGCGCACAGTTTCTAATTTTTCTTGAGTGTTTCTCCTTCAGTCAAAGCCGGGCGGAAGCTCGCGCTGCTAAGGGGGTCCTCAGACCGGCCATGTGCTTCCTCTAATTACCCCGGCGTCTCTCTGGGGGCCCCAGAGAGAGACCAGCACTATTTCCAGAGCGTCCTCATCCCAATACGGGCCCTGGGAAACTTAGTTTGTTTGTTTGTTTGCACTTTGTCGGGTTTTGTGTGTGCGCGAAAATAAACTGTGATATTTGTGTGTTCTCTTCATTTTGGGGGTGTCTGTGGCTTCTCTCGGAATCTCTTGTCCAAAATTGCTAAATTTGTGGTAAAACCATGATACATGGATAATCCAATACCTATGCCTATGCCTCCTGTTACCATTTGTGAAGTCAGATTTATGAGATTTTATGGTGGCCACCTGAGTAACTGATTTTTTTTATATATTTCTATAGTTCTGTTACACTATTCTAGCTCAAAATTTTCGTTCTTAATTGCATTTTTTCCTATGAGAGGTGAATATTAAAACCTGAAAATTTTTACGTATTTGATGTCCAGAAGAAGCTGAAATTCATCCTGCTTTATTATACTTTTTAAACAATGTAGAGACCAAAGTTGGTAATATTTGTAAACTCTTATTTAAAATGACTCCATACAGACTATAATTTCTCAAATAGAAACACACATATGTATCTGTTAAATGGCACTTTTTTTTGAGGTTGTTTTTACGTATTTACAAGCTTCATTAGCTTTCTGCTTTCTCTAACTTTGGTCACAGTACTCAAACCATCTGAAAATTTCTGCTTTCAACAGCTTGTCAGTGCCTGCCCACTTGTTCAAAAATCAGCAGAACAGGATCCTAGGTCAACAACTAACAATGGCAACTTCTGTTTTCTACTATTCCTGACCCTATCTTGCATTCCTAAAATACAATGGGGATTTTAGATACTCAAATCTTCTTACTTGCCAAAGCAGAATAAAATCAACATGCTGCTGTCAGCATGTTTTTCCTCTCTGTTTGAACTTAGTGATTCAGTCATTTTCAGGAAATTCTCCAAAGTGATGAGAGTAAAAATGAGGGTTTTGATTCTCTTATTTCTCCCTTCAGATTACTTTAATGGAACACAGACATTCATATTAATATATTAATTTTCAGGTTAAGAGCAAGCAGGGTTTTCTTGGAAGAGCATTGTGTTTTGTCAGCAATGAAAAAGCTACTGACTGTAGATGATTTCTCAGGGATTTCATTTTGGTCCCTCCACAGAGGCAGGCACACATGCAGACCTGCCCTGCTGAATTGCCCTTCTGCTGCCCCAGGCCAGGGAAGGGATCCTCATGCCAGAGCCTGCTGGGAATTGCAAAGGCAGAACAGCCAGCAGCAGCCTGTTGGCTGGCCCTTTGCTGCAGGAGCAGCAGGAGTCCCACTCCTTTGTCCAGTGCATTCCCCTTAAAATTCCATAGAAATGTATCCTTTTGGAGGTCTGCCTGGTTGAAGGAGGACACCAGATTTTGAAGCTACCACAGGGAAAATGGCAAAGAGAATTATGAGGCACACAGTGCTATAAAGATGGAACCAGATCGAAAACATCTACTGATCATCCCAAGAATGAGAGAATAGAAAGAGGAAAAAACAATGGAAGGCCCAGACCTTGTCCAGTCTTTGGCAAGCATAAGGTCCTGAGTCCTCATTTTCATGGGTAACAGGCAGCTAAAGGAATGCAACACGGACCAAATACATTAGGAGCAAATCTCAAAGGCTATGACTCCCTGGTATTTTACAGCTGCTCAGAAACTTCAGCTACTGCAGAAGTACCAATACAATTTTCTATAAAACTCCCAGATAATGAGAAAAACACAGAAAGTTCTCACATATGAAAGGGTAACACTGGCACTGTAACAGAGAAAGTAGGTACTGCATGTTATATTTCAGTTTCTGAGCATCTCTAACAATTTTGGTGCTAAATGCGATGTATTCAAATGGGATGTATTCAGTAGGAATCTTCCTCATTTTCATCAGTCATGGTGACATTTTCAAAGACAGAGAAGATAACATCACAAAATGCTTTGGGGAAACATAGGGGATGTGTATTAACTTTGATATAAGCCTCTTATGCCATACATAAAAATAAATGACCTTAAAATTTAATACCAATCACCAAGCACGTGTATATGAAATCACAAGAGCCATCACAGAGTTATAGATCAGCATCTACGTAACAAGACTCACGTGCTACAGCTTTAGATAAATCATATTTACATAATCTATCTGTGCTTCCCTGCTCATATCTCTGTAAAGCATCATTTCATTATCAAAACTGTTTCTTCCATGTGAAATGTAAATCTTGCAATGAGGGCCTGCTGAGACACAGGACTTAGTGCAATATGACTCCCATCATGCTAATTAACAACCAGGCAGGCTCAATCTCAAAGTAAATGTCAATCCATGTTATTAGAGAAATTGCTGCACTGGCATTTTCTTTCCTACCTAAAGAAAGCAACTTCAGAGTCATTCTTTTCTTTAAATGCCAAACTACAGCACACTCTCTGATCCTAAACTGCTGTTCAAGTTTGTCCCCTTCTTAGTTGCTCTACTATCAACCTTGACCTGTTCACTCACCACTTTTTAAAAGAAAAATTTCACAGGATAACATCATAGCATAACATTATAGTATATGTATACTTATATAGGCATAATAGATGTCATTATCAAGATGTATGATTTAATACAAGTTTTATTGAAAATAACAAAATTAAGCATAAGAAAAATGAAGACATTAAGACATAAGAGATTAGAAAGCAAAAACATTGCAACAAAAGGTGGCTTGGGGAGGAGAATAGAATAAGCTAGAGCTTTCTCTAGCTTGTATCAGGGAAAAGACATGGCCTAGAACATACCAAAAAAAACACTATTATTATCCATCCCAGTAGTGATTTAGAAGGATAATTTTCTTGTAATTCAAAGAATGGAAGCACATAGTTTTGAAGTCATCATCTTGCTCTTTTTCCCCTACTGTCTGAAAGCATTTTCCACAAAAATTTTGTTACTGAACCTTTTAAACAAAACAGTTGCAAGCTCAGATACTTGCTTTTTCTCTTCCCAGGACATAGAGAAGTAAAGCCTGTGGGTAGATATTTCACATTTCACTACTTCAAATTCCTATCCCAGGTGCTTTTCAGACCAGTTCCATCATTACATTTGTGACACCCCCATTTCCATCAAGTTTCTACAGGCAAAGTGGGTTGGGCTCAAAAGCCATCATTTAGCATTGGTGCAAATCACTTCTGACAAACAAAAGTAGCATTTGGTTTTGTTGTAGCTCCTAGGGCTAAAGACACCAATTCTCTCCCCTACGTATGTAGAGATTTCCAGTGGAAAGCAAGCCAGGCATTCAGGCACAAAGCAAGGTGCTGTGCACTCTCCAGGCCTGTATCACCAAGGGCTGAGAAGGACAACTCAGGCCTGAAAGTACTGGAGTTTGACCATTACTGCGGCAGAAAGTCAAACAGAACTTCTTCAAATGCTTTTGTCTAATCAGAAATGGATGAACAGTGTATGGGATGTGTCTTTGATTCAGTGCCTAGAAGAAAGACACTTAGATTCACATAAATATTGGTTCCAAGTGTAGTATCAAACTGAGTTTGTTCCTTCTGAAGGTTTGCTCCATTCCTGTTTTAAAGCCCAACTGTTCTTCATGTATAGCTTGTAAATTTTCCAACAAAATGGGAAACTCAAAGCAAGGTCTGACTATTTTTACTGATCAGATATTGGATATTGGATTTTAAGGTTTGAGATCAGTCTAGCTTTTGCATGCCTTGTTGGTTGGTGAATGAAAGTAGAAAGAAATCTCTGTGCAAGCTTCTCTCCAAAACTTTTGTACTGTATTTCTTCTTCCATGTTGAAATTTGCTCCCACTTAGACAACATATAATAAAACCCTTGTATCTTTCTTTATTGTTGTCTTAGTTTAACCCCAGCCAGCAACCAAACCCCATGCAGCCGCTAGCTCACTCCCCCACCAGCAGGACTGGGGAGACAATTGGAAGGGTAAAAGCTAGAAAACTTGTGGGTTGAGATAAAGACAGTTTGATAGGGAAAGCAAAAGCCACACACATAGACAAAGAAACACAAAATAATTAATTAACTTCTTCCCATGGACAGGCAGGTGTTCAGCCACCTGCAGGAGAGCAGGGCCCAATCACGGGCAACAGTGACTTAGAAAGACAAATGCCATCACTCCAAATGTTCCACCCCTTTCTCTCTTTCTTCCCCCCAGCTTTATATACCAAGCATGATGTCATATGGTCTGTAATATCCCTTTGGTCACTTTAGTCACCTGTCCCGGCTGTGTCTTTTCCCAGGCTCCCACGAATCCCCACTTTGCAGTACAAAAAAGGCCTTGGCTCTGTGTAAGCACTGCTCAGAAATAACAAAAATGTCTCTATATTATCACCCCTGTCTTCAGCACAAATCTAAAACAGAGCCCTATACTAGCCACGCTGGAGAAAGGTAACTATACCCCATCCACAATCAGCATAACTTTATGAATTTCAGTTTCTCTCATCAAAAAAAAAAAAAATTCACTCACATAACTCCTTAAACTGTGCTTCACCAGACAGACTTTTCAGGGATGATCTTTGAATCCCTCTGCTAAAATGCTCATATTTGGGGTTGGGTTGGATTCACTGGATAAGGATTTGTATCTTCTCAACTTTTTGCCTCTGAGGAGGAGAAAGAGCTCAGCAGAAGAGCTCTTATTTAACATCTGATGATAAAATTAGTTACACCTAAAGAAAAAAACATTCATCCAAACAAGATAAAGCAGCTGCAGCTGTAATAAAAGAAGAGATGTTGCAATAAAAGAAGTGATGTTTCACTCAAAATCTTCTTGAAACAGAGCTACCAGAAAAAGAAATTTTCTAAACGTCAGGATGTGCACTGCAGTGTCAGGACAGTTTTCAACTTGGTTATTGCTTGGTTTCAAATAGCCAGGAATAATTTTTCCAGAAGTAAATGCTCCCTTCACTCCTCTAGTCTCAAAATGTGAAGACAATATCCAGGTTTTGGATAAAAGAAATAAGCACTTTCCTTCTCTTCTAATTAATGGGTATCCCTATGTCTTAAAGACATCTCTTGTCAAAACATGTGGAACTTGTAGCAGTTTGCNAAAAGGCCTTGGCTCTGTGTAAGCACTGCTCAGAAATAACAAAAATGTCTCTATATTATCACCCCTGTCTTCAGCACAAATCTAAAACAGAGCCCTATACTAGCCACGCTGGAGAAAGGAAACTATACCCCATCCACAATCAGCATAACTTTATGAATTTCAGTTTCTCTCATCAAAAAAAAAAAAAAAATTCACTCACATAACTCCTTAAACTGTGCTTCACCAGACAGACTTTTCAGGGATGATCTTTGAATCCCTCTGCTAAAATGCTCATATTTGGGGTTGGGTTGGATTCACTGGATAAGGATTTGTATCTTCTCAACTTTTTGCCTCTGAGGAGGAGAAAGAGCTCAGCAGAAGAGCTCTTATTTAACATCTGATGATAAAATTAGTTACACCTAAAGAAAAAAACATTCATCCAAACAAGATAAAGCAGCTGCAGCTGTAATAAAAGAAGAGATGTTGCAATAAAAGAAGTGATGTTTCACTCAAAATCTTCTTGAAACAGAGCTACCAGAAAAAGAAATTTTCTAAACGTCAGGATGTGCACTGCAGTGTCAGGACAGTTTTCAACTTGGTTATTGCTTGGTTTCAAATAGCCAGGAATAATTTTTCCAGAAGTAAATGCTCCCTTCACTCCTCTAGTCTCAAAATGTGAAGACAATATCCAGGTTTTGGATAAAAGAAATAAGCACTTTCCTTCTCTTCTAATTAATGGGTATCCCTATGTCTTAAAGACATCTCTTGTCAAAACATGTGGAACTTGTAGCAGTTTGCTATTAGTAATGATGTTAACAATGACTTGTCAAAGTAACTAAAAACAAGTGAATTAGTATCGCTTGTGAAACAGACAAAGTCTGACGGGAATGTCAAAACTAACAGAATAGTTTCAACTCTGGTGGTCTTCCAGGATTATATATGACAGACTTTGAAAGGTTAGAAACAGTTAATCAGCTTAACATAGAAGAATCGACTAGAATTGTCACTTCAGAAAGATTTCTAAACATTATACATGCCTTGGTATAACAGCAACAAAAAA
>VYZS01004331.1:37914-68631 GCA_013400695.1 Neodrepanis coruscans | reverse complement strand
ATATCCAGGCACAGACTGTTAATGAAATACAGCTCAGTGATCCCATTTCTTGGTAATGGGATCACCTTGTGACAAGTGTTTTCGAAGGAAACAAAGATGCATTTGATAAATTTGATACAAGAAAGAAAACCAAGAGAGAAGTTGTTTCTTTTTTTTTCTAGGGGTTGTTGTTTCTGCAGACATTATTCATTTATTCAAGTTCTGCCATCTAGAGACAGATGTATTTAGATTTGATATCTCTGTGTGTGCAGATACCAAGTGAAGGTGCTCTGAGGAGCCCTACATTCCTGTAGCATTTATTGAAGTGTGGCAGTGTGTTACTAGAACAGTGTAAAAGAATTTTCAGTTCTTTTATTGACAGAACAAACGTTATTGACTCCTGTGTGTAGTGACAGCTCAGGGGGGGAATGGCTTTAAACTGAAAGAGTGGGTTTAGGTAACAGGGAGAAATTCTCCCCTGTGAGGATGGGGAGGCCCTGGCACAGGGTGCCCAGAGAAGCTGTGGCTGCCCCATCCCTGGGAGTGTCCAAGGCCAGGTTGGAGCAGCCTGGGACAGTGGGAGGTGTCCCTGCCCATGGCAGGGGGTGAAAGGACATCACCTTCTCATATTGGGATTTCTGCTGTGATAAATGTTGCCTGCAAGGAGTTGGATACTGGTTATTTTATGGTAGTTGCAAAACTATATTTCTGAAAAATACATTTTTCTAGTGATGGATAATGTTGTAGTATTTGAAATCCAGTCCTTTAAAAGTGGACACTTTTAAATTTTGCATTTTAAAATTACTTTGAACTGTCTCACTGAGTAATAAATAATATCAACCTTACTTCCTATGTTAACCCAACTGCTTTAATCCTCATTGAGTTATATATGAAGGAAATAAAACAATAGATGACTACTGACAAAGAAACAAACTTGAGTATTAAAAAACCCAATCTTCTTTCTGATCAACTTTAAAACGAGTCTGTATCAAGAGTCACCTGCTTTTTTCTTTCAGAACAAACAACTCCACCCAACGTCTTTTCTCCAGTGGTCACTAAATCATTTTCTTGGTTCCCTGCCTGTTCCTAACTGTTGCCTGTGTCCCTGTTTTGCTCTGCCAGTTGTCCCTGTGATGCTGAAGGCTCTGACCTACGATGAGAAGAGGGGGGCCTGCAGCGTGGGCTCCAACGTCAGGGACGCGGCTTGCTACGTGTGCTGGGCCTTCGCCCGCGCCTACGACCCCGCCGAGCTCATCCCCTTCATCAGCCACATCTCCAGGTACTGCCCCTCTGGGAAAGGGGGATGTTCAACAGCTTGGGCTGAGTGTGAGTGGGATGATAATGACAGGATACCCAAGTGTTTCTTTATCAGGTGTGACGGCTTCATTTCCTCCTGCTCGTGTGTCGTAAGGAAAGCAAAGACAAATCCCAGCAAAAAGGAGGTTAAGAGAAATTAGTGGCAGCTTTGAGAGGGGGCAGGGTGTAGTGTCTTGCCTGCTTGATCACCTGCTCTGTGGGGAGCTCAGCAAAGTTCTGGGAGTTTAAGATTTGCAACTACAAGTTGGTGCAGCTTTTCAATTGGTATTTTTGAAGACTCAGATTGGTTTCGCCCTCTTCTTTGCCTGTGGGATTCTCTCCTTGTGTCTGGTCTTTCTGTTGGCCACACACTGGCTGACATTTGGAGGTGTTTTTAACGGGTGACTTGCACTGCACACACACACACAGGTGGCTTCTGTCTGTTTTTCCTGGCACACTTTTAGTACAACCATTGATAGCAGCAACTCAGAGAGACTTTGAAAATAATTGGTGTCCATTACTTACAGTTGTAATGCCAGTGAATGCTGTGGCTGTTCAGCTGTGACAACTTCAGTTGTTGGGATGGAAAGAAACACAGGGTGAACAGGTGAAAATTGCTCCTGATCAACTGTAAGGTCTTGTGGTTTGTAGTATCTTAGTTTTCCAACAAAGCTGCACAGTATTTTAGCAAATATGAACACTATATAAGTCTTCACTTAAAAATCTGTGTAGTTATGGTGGCCATACCTTTTCAAAATGTAATCAAGTCCTGAAGGTAGAATTGCCACTCCAAAGAGAAATGGTGAAAAAAAAATATTCAAATAAAGTATGACACAGAGTTTCACCTATTGTGTCAGCAAGCCCATAATTACACAGGGCTTTTTTTTTTAAATCTAGCCTTAGGTGTGTCACTGTTTTACTTAAAGAAGAGTCATACTTCTAGCCACAAGCAAATTGTTGCTACCCTTAAAAAAATGCAGAACTCAGCATCTTGAAACAAAGTGCATAATATCCATTGTGTGCTGAATTACACAGCAAAAACATCTGCCTGGGTAAGAATACACACTGTTACATTTTCAGAGAAATAGTAAACACCTTCCAAAACTGTCAGGAGGGATTGCAGTCCTGAGCTGCTGGCTTTGCTTGGTCCTGGGAATTGCAAGAGGTTTTCCCTGCATTCAGTGTTCAGCTGCTGGAGACCAAAATACAGAATTGAGCTGCATGCACTGGCTCCTACTTGTGTTCCCCTAACAGCAGTTACAGATCAAAGCACAGGGAAATTTGGGGGGAGATTCTTTTTTCCTTTTATTGTTGCATTGTGTAATGGAAAAACTTTGTTTTCTGTGTTTTCACTAGTCAAGGGTCATAAATATTTCACTTCAGACTCGTCAAAAATCACTTTGAACTGCATGAATTTCTGTCTCCATATTCAGTGGCAGCTGTATCTTTTCTGCTATATCTTCTCTGGATATTCTGTTAAGTGGTGAAATGTCAGAATATTGAAGGTACAAACTGTAGATTACAGATCTCCTTCCTGACCTTGCCACTCTTTTAAGAAAAAAACCCCAGGAAAATGATAGAGAGAACTTGTTAGAAATAAGTGCTCAAGAGTTTTTCTGGTAGTACTTGCTTGTATTTTTACACATCAGTATTTTTTCCATATCCATATTTCAACAAGATACACTTGCTCCCATCTGCTTAATAAACTAGACTTTGTTGAAGTCTAGTTAAACTGGTTTCTAAAACTTTGCCTCATCTATTCAAACTCCAGGACCAAAAAAAAAGGAAATTTTGGCAATGGAGACGAAACTTCCCTTCTTTTGCAGGTCAACATTACCCTTTTTTGAGATGCACCCACTGAAGTTGCTGTTCCAGCAGATCTTTATAAAAGCACCACTTGACAGAGCTTTGTTTCTCTCCCAGTCTCTACATGCAGCCTCTCTTTTTGAGCTTACCTATGAGGAAAGTGAAACAGAATTTAATGACTTGGAAATAGGGGTAATTTGATTCCTGCCCCCTTGGGTGTGGAAGTTGCTGTCTGTGAAGTAGCAGGTGCACACGGAGGAGCTGAACTGTTCTCTGTTTAAAACCTAAACAAAAAAATAAAAAGGAAAACATCATTCTGCCGTGTTACACAATTACAGCGATTAAACGACTTGGAGCTGTGCAGAGGGGAGCTGGGTTTGCCTGTCGTTCAGGGATGTAGATCCTCAATCCCTGCACATTCCCTGGGGTGGGGGCACTGCTGGAACCCCCCAGCGGCTGCAGGGCAGGACGTTGGTTTCCCCGCGGTGGTTTGGGAGGGAGGGAGGGTCCAAAGCAGGCGGGTGTGGCTCTGGGTGGATGATGGAGTTTGCTCCAGGGCAGGATTGTCCTGCAGGACTGGGGAAATGTGAAGCATTGCTTTGAGCTATGTCTTGTACTGTGATGAAATACGGAGAAGGGCTTTCTGCTGTTGTGTTCCTTGGGAGGGGAGCTGAAGGCACTTGGGTAAAGAGAGCTCCTGCAGGGCCAGCACAGCCCTGTTTTGAATGCATTTCATTTTAATAGCAGGATTTTTAACTCCTGTTCTAAGCTCTTTTCTACGTGTATATTTATTATACTTTTACCATATTACCCCAAAACTTTGGGATTGGAATAACCCACTGAACAGTTTAGGAGGGTGGGCAGGAAGCACCAAATGTGAGAGCTTGGTCTGACTTATTTCACCTCCTTTTCTTAACTTGTTTGGATTGTTCAAACCCATTTTGCTTGTGATGGTTGTTGTGCCTTCCCTTCCCTAATATAAAGCAGGGAGGAGAGTTTGCTGCCCTGTTACCTCTTAGTCTTTTCCCTTTTTAGGGCTCAGGAAGGAAATTCTGGTTCTGTGCTCAGCTAGCAAGAGGTTTGAGAGTTTATTTTTCTCTTCCCTCAGCTTCAGGGTGGCACACTGGAATTGGGGGTAGCAAAAGCATCAGCTTCTTGCTGCTTGTGGCTGGTGGAGACTGGAAGTGCCTGTTACAGGTGAAGAGGGAATTCAGGTTTATTGTCTGTTCATGTGGTGTCTGTAAGAGGAGGGTCACTGGTGTTTCTGCTGTTACTGTGTTCTGGTGTCTCTCACCTGGCTGGCCTCTGCTCTCTGGTTCTTTCCACCCTGTGAGGGAAGGGAATGAGATCCCTGTGGGTTGAGGAAGTGCCTGCTGACATACTTTGAGCCCTAACTTTCCCTGAAGCCAGTTAGGTGAGTCCTTAGGGCAGCAAGGAAGGGGTGAGGAAGAAATGGAGAGTTATTACTTGACTGATAGAGTTGCAGCTTACTTTTTGAAGTCTGTTTGTGTTTATTATCCATTTGAATGCTGTTGTTCATCCAGGCTCCACGTACCTCAAGGACCTGGGGAAGGTGTTCCATGGAGACTGGAGGATGCCTGCCTGGCAGCAGGCAGGTGTGGTGCACTTGGAGCAAGTCAAGACATGATCCTTGGAGTAGCTTAAAAAAAAAAATAACCCCACTTGGTTTGACATAAACAGTTTCTTTCTGTTAGGAAATCCTGGTGCAGTATCACACACACTCCCACGATGGAGCAGCCAGGTGAGGACACCTCAGACGTGTTTCATCCTCGGCACGTTGCCCTCCAGCACCAATCCCTGCTCCTCCAAGGGGGAATGAGCTTGAGAGAACTGTTTGTGGAGTTTGAGAAGTTAAAAATACTTCATTAAAAGGATTAACATGAGACAGTGACTGCAGTAGGATGTAGGACTGTAATGGGGCTGTGGAGGCAAGAACAGATTTCCTGGGGTTTTTTCACTTAAACACAGTGTTCAGTTGCTGCAATGAATAACTTGGGTGGCATCATACTGGCTTTCTGTTGATTTGCTGGTTTGGCTTACACGGGTTTGTGTTAAGGGAGCAGAAAAATAAGACAAGATGGAGCAGTGCAGTTGATTATGAGCTGAGCTCTTGTTTGATGCAGTGAGAGCAGCACTCTGAGCTTCCTGGTGTGATGAGGGTGGGTTTTTATCCTCTTCAGAAAAGAACAATATTGAAATACTGCATAACTGGCAAAATACTTGGTTTAGCTTACAGTGCATATAGTGGGAAAAAGAAATTTGCTACTTTTTGCTTTTCATGATCATTTTCATCCAATTCCTTAGTTTAGAATGTTCTCTAACTCAAAGATTTCTGAGAGCTAGTCATACCATTGCATTGATATACTTCTTAAATGCCCTTTTGAAATGAATTGAAGTCTCTCTGGGTGCCAGAGAATTACCAAGGGTGGTATGAAGGCAATACATCTGACCCAGCAGGTTTTCAGCACTGAGCCCTGTATGCTGCTTCCTGATGGAATATTTCCTGAACGTTTGCTCTTCCAGCTGCTGTTTGGATGACCTCCTCTTTCCTCTTGTCTTTGTGGCACAGAGGGGAACTGCTGGTGCAAGTAGCACTAAGAAAGCACTGACTGTCTTTAGAAGAGTTTATTGGGGTTTGTTTTCATTTCATTCCCTCTTTCTTGTCTCTTGTTTTCCTTAATGGAGATAAACTGAAATTACAGAGGCCAAGCTGACTGTGCATTTCAGGGAATTTGAACAACACAGTATTCATCACTGTAGGGAACTGATAGCCACTACCCAGGGAAGCTTGATTTTATCAGTGTAATTAATATCCTTTTCCTGAAGCAAAGTTATCTCGAATTTACTTTTCAGCCAGTATTTATTTCCGGTTTTGCCTGGAGTCAATAAATAATGTAATGAAGAGTTTCAGGGTTTGAAAGGAATAATTTTCTGCTTAAATGATTCTCCTGAAGTGATGTTTATTTGTTGCTGAAGTTAATTGAATGCTGGAGGTGGATTTCTAAAGCTGTAGACTGCCCATCCTGGGATATTTTCTCCCTCTCTTGTGTAGCACATCTTGGAACAGCAGTTCTTTTGAGGCAGAAGAATTACCCTGTGCAGGGTCACCAGACTTGATGCATGAAGAAATTCTGTAGTGTAATCATCCTGCTGTATCTACAGGTCACCCTTTAAAAAACCAGCATTGCAGTTTGTCTTGCAGGTCACTTTCTAGCAGGATTATTGTTCCTTACAGGATGTGACTGTTCTTGTGGAGTAGCTGCAAGCTTCCATTGCTTAACTTTGTCTTGTGCTTAAGCCTTACACAAGACTTGCTGTAAATTTGCTTATTGAGAAACTGGATTTCCAAGTTTTCATTTAAAATTGCACTGTCTGAGTCTCGCATTGGAAATGATCAGTATGTCCAAGTTTAAACTCCTGCTGTATTTAAAACAGAAACCCTTTCTGTGCAGTCAAACATACTTGATTTTCCATGTATTGCCTTTATACACTGGGATGGCTGTTGTCCCTTTGTGCTGTGGAAAGTCCACAGCAAACTACAGAAACAGGGAAGTACGAGGTTATTTCAACCCAGATTTTAGTTCAGCCTTGAGTTTCTACATAAGAATCTCCCCAGGTGTGCTGCCTGTGCTGCTTACAAGGCTGAATGTTGAAATGGTGGCATTGCACATTTCTTCTCCTACATTTGGGACTAATGCTCAGTATTTTCTTTCCTCAGTGCCCTGGTTATTGCTGCAGTGTTTGATCGTGATGTTAATTGCAGAAGAGCTGCTTCTGTAAGTTACCACATTTTAGCTTCTGTGGCTGTTACTTTTCACTGGTTTTCATTTAATTTAATAATTTTGAGGCTTCACTATGTAGAACTACAGTAGACAAGCATTATATTGTGTGGAGAGCAAAAAAGTGCTTTTTGAAATCCTTAGAAATATGATGTCAATTTAGATTTTAAATGGAATAATCCACAGATGCACATCTTGATTTAAGGCCACAGTTCACAATTTGCTGTGTTGTTGTCATGGGGGTTCAAATAAAGTATCTTTTTAGGGCTTTTTAGCATTTTCCAGTCACAGTATCACAGACAAAAGGGTCCTACATAACACACAGACCTTGGCCCTTTTTCTGGTCACAAAGCTGGGGAGTTTTGTGAGGTTACACTTTGTGAGGTTACACTTTGTGAGGTTACACTTTGTGAGGTTACACTTCTCTGGTTGTTCAACAGCTGTTCCTCTGTAATTGGGATAAACTGAAAATCTCTAGAACAGTGTCTCTCCTTCCAACACGCTTTCAGTTATTGTAGAAAACTCTTTCCATAGGACTGGGAATTTTCAAAAGGAAGTTAAAAACCCATTAGGCAGATACTGTTACAGTTAATAGGACTGACACCCAATTATATTCTGTGGAACATTCTGTAGAAAATATTTATGATTTGATAAGGATGTTCTTGAGAGAAGGGAATTTATGGAGGAGAGATTATAGAATTTGAGAAGAAAAAAGAGTGGACATCTTATACTTCAGAATTTAAGTTGTGTTGTATATATTGAACTTCCTTTCCTAAGGAAAAAAAAAAAGCAAGAAATATGAGTTGTCTGTTTCAACAGACAAGCCAAATTATCTTATGCAAAAATAAAAAACCCCACCCTATAACTGTATGAGCTCAAACCAGGACCAACCAGTGTCTGCCAAGGCACCAGGTGTCTGTTCCTGACAGTAAATGTCATTGTGAATGCAATAAAAATCCCAGGCAGTCTTTGCAATGTGCACATTAACAGGTCTGTCTGCTTTTTTTTGCCTGAAATGTTGAAAGCTAATGCATTTATAGCATAAGAAGGGTTTCTTGGGGATACCTGGAGAGCATCCTTATTTTTCCTGGCCACACCTCTGCTGGGGAGATGAAGCTGCTGAATGAAGCTGCAGTGTAATTGCTGGGGAAGTGAGTCAGTGGTTGTGCAATCCCAGCAGGGCTCTGGAGGCTCTGAAACCACAGCAAGCCAAGGAGCTGAGGGTTGCTGAGCACTGACAGAACATATTCCTCACATCCTGAATGTGGGCAATGCTGCTCCCCCAAACTGCATCTCCCAAGTTGTAGAAACTCTGGGATTTGCTGTTCTTGGCTGGTGGAAGTGACTTTTTGCAAACCAGTCCCTTGGAGGAATTTGCTTTCCTGAGAGCTGCACACAATGTTGAGGAGCATTGATAGTGGGAAGGGATTATTTCTTTGTTCTGTAGGAATTGTCCTTGGAATCAGTGGTCATGTGTATAAAGAGGAGAAATATTTGTCCTACTGCCACTGCTGGTGCAGTGCTTCCCTTTAGTGCCTTGGTCCTGTGAGAGCTTCACTGTGTTTTTACACTTAAACATGAATCAATAGTTTGACCATGAACTGTGGTGCTGAACCAGCCACATTCACTGAATTTGTGAATGTATATTTCTAATCAGTACAAAACTCAGCATATTTTCACTTCCCTTCCCTATTGTGCTGTAGCTCAAGGTGCCAAAAAAATTGATTTTTTCAAAATTTGGTCAAAATCTGGAATAGCTGTTTGATGGATAGTTATGGAAGTACCAACACCTTTTCACTTACTTTAAAAAGCAAAAAACATACTTTGTGTTTACTACAGTTTTAAAGAAAAATACCTGGGAGTCCTAAATATTTCCAGTCATTACTACAGTTGAACACATATTTAAATAAACAACATGTTTTACTAGATTTTCCATCTGTTACAATGTGGAATATGTTATAATGCAGAACACCAATAAAACAAAATAGTGAACAGAGACATTTTGAACCCTGAGGTTAAAGAGAATAGAACAAGGCTGTGCTTTTGAAGCTCCACAAGGATTCTGGGCTGGCTTGTGCAACTCTGTCATGAATAATCAGTATAAGGAATAATCAGATGAATAAGTGATGTAGAATTGGACTCCATTCAGCTCTGACATCTCAAAGAGAGGGTTTTTTTTCCCCTTGGTTGGCTGAGTTTGTAAACTCTCTATTTTTAAACTCTATAAATATTTTTAGAGAATGTTGTAATATTTTTTTTTACAGTTTCTGTGGGAAAGTAAAGCATTCAGGTTTCCAGGCTTGTCAGTCCCCTTGGTTCTGATCTTGTGGAATCTGGAAATGAATATCTTTGTATCCAGTTTTTCCATCTCCAGAAGGGGATTGTATAAAAAATGAAAAATTATTCATACAAAACAGTTGAAGGATTTGGCATCTCTTAGGAATTTGAAAGTATGACTGAGTCAGTAACATCTTCAGTTACTGAAGAAAAATCTTCTATGAAACAGTAAACAAGCCCTAAAGGAATGAGGAGGAAATTCTGGGAGCTTCAAATGAGCTCTAAAAAGTTGCCTTTTCACTTGGATGAACAATATGCTTCATTATTTTTGTGTTTCGTTGGCTCTTTCACAAATCTTTAACAGAACAATATTGTGAGCTTGGTTTTTCTTGTAACTTCTTCTGTTTAAAGTACTCCTTCAGACCCAGGGAATAGAAGTATCCCTTTTTTATTGGTAAAATTGGGATTAGATGCAGGAATGTGTCACAGCTGGAATGTGCTTCCTTTCCAGAGCTGCCTTAAATCCATGGGGAAGTTTTCCAAATAGAACTTTAGACATACCATAAAAACCAAGATTTTCAAACAAAAGCAGAAAAATCCCT
Source organism: Neodrepanis coruscans (assembly GCA_013400695.1). Lineage (NCBI taxonomy): Eukaryota > Metazoa > Chordata > Aves > Passeriformes > Philepittidae > Neodrepanis > Neodrepanis coruscans. The sequence goes on along the minus strand of VYZS01004331.1, from coordinate 58,871 downwards.
CAAAGGAATGGAAAACCAGAACTCCAGAGGATACTTGGTTTTTATGGTAAATTTCCCCATAATTGGCCGAAAACTTCATCGCAGAAGAAGCACTTTTTAATTTATTTGTTTTAAATGCCCAGCAACAAAGCTGAAGCTGAGAGAGGTTCTGGTGAACAAGTGAAACAAGTTACTGAACACTTTTTTGTGCAAACACAGGTTTGCAGCTGGACACTTTTCAAGCTGCTGAGCTTGACAGGAATATCCTTGTTACCATATTTCTCTTCATATTTTCATGAATTGTGAATTCATAACACAAGTGAGAGAATCTGTAACAAACGGATTATTTTTCTTCAAGGCTATGAAGTTGAAATAATCGACAAACATATTTTTAGTAAGACAATAATAATAATATCTGTCCTTCTAATCAGTGGCTAAAACTGATTGCTGTTTGCAGTTCAACTAATCAAGTGTTTTTCCAAGGAATCTGCCACAGTGTTATTTCAATCCTGGGGTTATGGATGTGTTGCAAGGAGAGTAAAACTTTCACTGGTTTGAGAGCAGATTTACATTGTTTGGATGTGATTCTGAGAGAAAAAAAAGGCTCTGTAGATTTTGTATAATTTAATGTCTGAACAGCATATTTTTAGAAGAAATTGTAATGCAGTGGTTAAACTTGGATGTGATGGAGAGAGTCACCCTCACTGAAATGTCCTTGTGCTGAGTAAAAGGGTCTGAGTAGCACAAAGGATGGCACAAAATAGAGGGTATAACTCAATATTAATAACATGTTGAGGGTCCCAAAAGCTGATGGGGCCTAAAGCTGATGTGGAATTAGAAAGAAATAAATGATATCCTGGCAAACCCCTGGCTTGGGGGCGAGGTGAGGATGGGAGATGCCCCGAGTCAGCAGCTGGGGCTGCACCTCTGAGCCCAGAGCACACCCAGGGCGAATGTGCAGCTCCAGAGGCAGCTGCATGTGCTGCCCAGGGCAATGCCAAGGCAGGGAGCCCGGGGGCACTGCTGGCAGAGGGGGGGATCCCCAGCCTGTGCTACGTGTGCTGAGCAGCAGCCGGAGCTGCCCGGGCAGGTACCGGGGCTGGGCAGCATCAGCCCGGGGAGGCTCAGAGGCTCCCTGCCCTGGGGAGCAGGCTGAACCTGTTGTTTCCACAGGTGGATGAGCACAGGGCTGCTGCATGGATGGAGGAAATGCAGAAGCTCTGTCTTGTGGTGTTTCAGTGAGGATTGGGGCTTCCCCCAATAAATATTGTCCATCACTGGGGAGCCTTGTGTGCAGAGGGGGAGGAAATGTCCACAGAACCATCATCTCCCCTCTCTGAAAAAAAACCCCAAATTTTTTATTAGCTGTTATTACTTCTTACAGTTGTCTGTCCTTTTAAATAACGCAGAATAATGGGTTTTTTTGAAAGACAGAGGAAATTTGAGTAGGGAATTAAGTAGATTTTATAAGTAGACAGATTATGGTTGTTTTCATTGTACTTTATAAGATTTTGAGATTATGAGTGCAAAACATAAGAAACATACATGAATTTTTAATTCAAGTTTTACAACTGCAGTGTTTCAGTGAACTTTCAGGCAGGTACCACACAGAGAAGTATTGCACTCTCAGTATTTTTTTGCCTGAAATTTTCCCCTGACAAAGACTCCAACTTTGCCCACTCTTAGCAAGTGATGTTGAAGCCAGACAGGAGTGAGTTGTCTCAATTTCTGTTGTCTACAGGCACTGACTTCCAATCCCAGGGCGAAGCCTTGTGTCACTGCTCCAAAGCACTTGTGTGGGTGTGAGCAGTTTAATAAACTTGCATCCTTAAACTGCTGCTGTGCAAGGTACAGCTTGGGGAGCACCAGAACACAGAGATGCAGAAACACAGAAGCCCCACGGGCTTGTTGTACTGACAGAGTTTACTTTATTTAAAACAGAAAAGCCATGGGTCATTTATACTGTTGTGTGTTTTGAATTCATCATCTGGTGTTTATCAGAAAGCAAACCTGACTCGTTTTGGTGTGTTTGTTCTCTGTTCCTTAGGCTGCCTTCCAGGAGAATGTTGGGAGACAGGTATGGTGACTTCCCTGCATCTTCATTCATTTGTGCCTCGGAGCTCACTGGAAACGTGGGGTACCTAAAATCAGAGTCAGACACTGTGGCTTCAGGAACATTGGGGAAAAGAATGGCACAAAATAATTGTTGGCATTATCAGCAACAAGTTATAGTGAACTATTTTTCTGAGATTTCTTATTTAATATGCCAGTTTGGGAAGAAAATGAGCTTTCTGGTGATTTTCAGTCCTTCTGAGAAGCAGAATCTATGTGTGACAGTCATGGCACACCCTGCAAGCTGCAGTGCTCTTGAGGAAGGAGAAGTGCAGTTTATGGGTTTGCTTTGCTGACATTCTACTTTTCAATAGCTGTAGAACAACTGTACAATCATTGCTGTGGTTGCTGGTACCACAGTGAACCAGGCTGAAGAGTCTTCAGCTCAATTTTTGAGTTTGCCTGTTTTGCCATGTAGATATTTTGAGAAATCTGGTGCTTCTGGAGGTACCCAAGTGCTTTGGTAAAAAGTATTGTGGCAAGTTCCTGTGTAACTTAGCAATATTTAACTAATCAAAATGCTCAGACAACTTTATTTGCAATCTTGGAGGAGAAGCAAGTAAAGACTTGGGTTTCCTGGCTTCTCATAAGAAACTCATAAAGCTGAATATACAACTTAGTGTGTGTATTTTTAGATAGAATTAGGTTAACAGCAGAAAAGGGTGTAAGAAGAGCAGGAGGAGGAGGGCAGGGGTTTTGGGGGACCTGACCCAGGTAGGTCTGTGATAAGCAGAAGCCAGTGTGACTCTTCCTGGGTCTGCCCTGGAGAGGTTGGGCACCACAGAGCAGCTCAGCTTGATTCCACCACGTGAGGTGCTGAATGAAGGAAATGATACCTGTCCCTGACTTCAGCTCCAGGTGAGGGAGGGCTCCTGGGTGCTGCAGGGTTGGAAATGCCTCCATGGAGCAAAAACTTTGTGGAGTTTTTGATTTCTTAACCAGAGCAGTACAGTCCATAGTTTACAACCAGAAAGGTTCCTCATGGACTCTGCTTTGACCCACAATTCCAGTGTGTAGGTGTTGGTAGAACACATGATTTCAGCTTCTGTGTTGGCACATTAGCAGTGAAACAGGCATGAAGGACACTGTCAGTCTCCAGCTGGTTCCTGCAGAAGGTCAGGAGTTTTTCTTACTGAACCATTCCCTGGTGCCCAGGAAAATTGTTTCTTAATGAGTGGATCCACCCTCTGGAGTTCTCTCTCCGGATGCAAAGTGTTGAAAGACACAGCCTTTCTCTGAGTTGGAAGGAGCTGAAGCATATTCTCCACCTGAGGTAACAATGCTGATAGTAAATAGGTGGAGAAGAAGGTTGCCCTCACTTACTCCCTGGTTTCTTCCTGCTTCACCTCTGCAGTTGCATGTCCCATATCCAGAGCTTGCTGATGGCCACAGAAGGAGCCACTGTAACTTTCACTGGATGGAAGTGGAAGCTTTGAAAAATTCTCAGAATTGGTTTTAAGCCTAAATCCTGAGAAATGCACCTACTTCTGATCATACCAACTTTTATGTTGGAGAAATTCTGTATTTAAGAAAAACAGAAGGTGTTGGCTGTCTGTGTGAGGCCTGGCTGTCCCACTGCCCTCTGTGTTCCTGAGCTGGGTGTCAGGAATGCTGTGTCTCACCAGCAGGCATGGTGGCACCCTGACCTGGTGAGAGGGCATTGAACTGGCACAGCTCACACTGAACTCACAGCTGAGGAGCACCCAGCAAGGCCCAGCTGGCAGCTAGAACTTAAATCATTTGGCTGAGCTTTCCCTTATGTAGTGTGCATCCATAGATATTCCATTGCATGCCTTGCTGCTTGGCCTCAAATCATGCTGAGCTGTGTCTCAGAGCATTCATTGCACCTTGCAGTTACCAGGTAGTCCCTTGGCTAAGCCCTAAATACTCTGTGTCTCCTTGGTTCAGTGAGATCCCAGGCCTGGCTTTTTTGGAGCACAGGCATTATGGTTCCCAGAGCGAGACCTGCAGAGCCCCTGGCAGGATAAACTGCTTCAGTGGTTCAGGCTCAGATCAACAGACACTTTCCATGAGCTTTGCATAGCTGTATCCTGATGTGGAAGGGATGAGTGGGCTGTAAACAAACAGTCCTGCCTCACATCCCAAACCTGTGCTTCCTTCAGTACCCTCTGAGTGTCCCTTCTGCAAGTGTCTGTCAGTTGATGCTTTCCAGTTTTACTCCTCTATGGCTCATGGGTGCTGTGCTGCCTCTGCTGTCCCAAAACACAGCTGTGCTGTGGAATGCTCTGTTAAAGCAGCCAGAGCCAACCAGATGCTGAATATCTGAACTGTATTGCTTAAATACAAAACTTTTTAGGTGGAAATCTCATCTTTAGAATGATAATTTATCTTCAGGAAACAGACATGTTTGAGCAGTGATGGCAGAAGGGGGATCCTTCTGTAGGATTCAGTACTTCAGGCCTTGCTGGGCACCAGGGTTCTTTTTAAAAACAAACCAACCCCAATTTTTTAGTTAATTCCTGAGTCATAAAATACTTGTGTAAGTAGAAACTCCCATGTATCTTACACATGATGCATTTCTTGGTGCCTAAATCTCTGATTTCATACTTCATGAAACTTGCAGCAGATCCTTGTGCCTTCACACAAACTGGAAACATGTTGATGTTTGTCTGCTTCCAGAGGACTCATTTTCTGGGCACTTACATAGTCATGCCTTCACCAAGTACATGTTTGGGTATGACTGGAAGGTGTGAAGGGAGCTGTTGCATAGGTGACTGTCTGCTGCCTTTCACTTGGGCTGTTTATCACTGACTCACAAGCAAAGTGAGGTATTTTGCTGTTTATATATTCAATAATCTTTATGTCTTTGGTACAACTGATTTTACTATAAATTAAATTGTGTTTTTTCAGTGCTTGGGAGAGCAGTAGGAAATTTGTTTTCAGTCATGTTGCCTTTTTGGAAAGTATTTTACACTTTAAAACACTATTTTGTTTGTAGGGCACATTTCCCCATGGCATTGACATTCTCACTGCAGCTGATTATTTTGCAGTTGGCAACAGAGTTAACTGTTACCTTACTATAAGGTAAGTTTCCAGCTTTTTAGTTTTCCTAAACATGAGGAACCTCTTGCACAGAATGAAACATTTGTCTGATTGTCTCACCTCCTTTCATACTGATGGTTTTGAGTAAATAAAAATTGAAAAAGCAAGTAATACCCTTGATATTTAAATAATAGCACTTATGTAATTGATACTATATACATATCAATTTATAGATATAAAATATTTTATAAAGTGGTTTGCACAAGTTGTTAAATTTTGGTCTGTGCACAGACTTTTAGCTCCAGTGCTGGTGTTTTTCTTGATTAGCTCAGTGGAGCTCTGCTCACAGTGTGCAGTAGGGTTTGAAAAGAGTAAATGGGAAATAGATCAACAGACACGGTTTGGTTCTAAACCAGGGGCTTTTCCTGGAATACAGTGTCAGTTCTGGGGGAATACTGTGCTGCTGAAATCATGGGAGCTGGGGGCTCTGTGTGCCCAGGATGAACAGAACACTGCACTTCCTCATGGGATGATGACACAGAGTAAGGGCTGGTTCTGGCCTGAGCAGACTCAGAGTCTGGCCTTGGCTCCAGCCTCATCCAGGGCCAGAGCAGAGACAGTGACATGATTCAGACCCTTTGAGACAGGTCAGGGAATTGCTCAGCAGACAGGTCAGGAGGGTTGGAGCAGGTGATATCCTTGGGGAACAGAGACAGCAAACAGGTAGGTTGTGGTTTGAGCTCCACCACCAACTCTGGCACTTCCACGGAGCAGCTTTGCCCTGGAACCCTCCATCTTCTCCTCAACTATTTTATTTTTATCAGTCTGCCCACCTCCACATTGTCCCTTTTGTGCACAAGCCTTTCAGCCTGTACATCTCTTCACCTTTTACCGACTGTCAGCCCTGCTGGGGTCCCCACCCTCCTCCCACACCCTTCCCAGAGCTGCCGCCTACGGAGCTGGGATGGGGCAATGCAGGGTTGGGATCCACACTGCTCCTGACCCACGTGGGATCCAGGGGAGTTCTCAAACTCTGCCTTTTTGTACTGCAACAGGATTGAAAACATTCACAATTGACAAAGAAGTTTTCATTTTCTCTCTTTTATTATTTTGGTTCTCCTGATTTTTTGGGAGCTGAATTGTTAATTTTTAAATTCATTTTCAAATGCTCCTTTATTGCTCCTTTCATTGTGATTTTCAGTGTTTTTGTAGGACTGCTACTTATCTAATATTTTTACCACTGATTTCTTTCTTTAAATTGTTCAACAGAAATCAAAAAATGGTAAATCCTTTATAAAATTCCGTTATAAAAGTCCTTTATAACCTTATGCACTTATTAGCGTGATTTTCTGAAACCAGAAGATGAGGACTGTAGCTAAATTGCATTTAATAATCAACAGGGTACAGAAGATGAGGACTGTAGTTAAAGATAGTTGTAATCTAAAACTGAGAGTCCTGAATTTTATCATTTTTCCACTGGCATCAGCAACCAGTTGAACCAAGTGTCCATTGCCCCTGTGGGGCTCAGGAGATGGTGGTTCTGTGTGTCCAGCCTTGGCTCAAGTGACCAAGGTCTGTCCTGTGGATTTGAGGATTCCCTCTCTCTGATGAATTCCACAGATACCATTATGGGAACATGCAGCAGGATTTGGGTTTTCTCTTTGTTTTCTCCTAATTACACCCATGTACATGAATGGATCACTGGAATAGTTGCAAAGTTCATCACTCAAAAGATATGAAAAGGTGAAATGAAGGTAATCCACGTGTCCTTAGTGCACTTCTGACACAAACACGTTCTGCTGATCCTTGGACTTCCCAAGATGATTTAACACTCACGAGATGAACTGAAAAAACATTTCATTTAACTTGTGTTGACCTTGGCTTTCAATAGTTGATGCTTCTGAAGATTGGAAGGCAAGTGTGGCTGTAAGTGAGGTAACTCCAGGCTCCTCAGATAATTAATGCTGCTGTTCCCTTAGGTCTTGACTTTGTAGCTTTAACAGTTTTGGTCACAGTTGACTTTTTGTACATGTTTGATTTTTAAAAAGGACCAATTGAAAACCCATATTCCATTTTAGACCATTGTATTTATGGAGATGTGGCACATTTCTAGAACTTGGTTTTCCTGTGTCTTGTAGCTGAAATAATTCCACAAGTTAATACACACATCTAGATTTTCTAGAATGTAACAATGGGAATTGAATGTTTGTTTTTGCTTTTCATGCCTGTCAAGCTCAGTGTATGTCATTTTTAGAAAGAATCTCAAAGTTTCACAAATTTTCAATTGTAAAGTCTTTCCTATTGTAATATTCAGCTGCATCTCATTAAGGAGAAGGCACATTTAAGTAATTTTTTTGGTTGCTTTAAAACTAAAGGATTTAAATGTAGTGTTAAAATGCACACAGATGCTGATTCTGTCCTCCTTCACTCTGGACTACACTTGCCAATCTATACCTGTATTTCTTTTGCAGTGTGTATATTGCTGGATTTCCTGAGTACACACAGCCAATGATTGATCATTTAGTTAATATGAAGATTAATCACTGGGATAGGTAAGTTCATAAAGTCTAATTGTTAATATCCAGGAATTGACTGCTCTACTTATTGCACTTTCCTTTTATTTTTGTAAATTTAACTTACACCAGAGTTTGCAATAACATTTGACTGAAGGGAACTGGGAAAGTGGTAGCTGATACCATCTGTACCTCCTGAGCACATTGTCACTTAAACAGCTTTATGAATTTTGTCTTTTGGCCATGACCTCAATCTGTTAATAGATTAATAAAACCCATTTATATGTTATATAGTGTATGTGAGGGATAAACACTGTCACCATGCAATTATCCTAATTAAAGTAGATTTCATGCATAGAGATGGTGCTTAGTCACATTGAAGGCTCATGAAGGTTGAAATGTGTGCATATCACACAGAGGAGATTGTATCAGTGCTGATCATAGTTTGCATCATGAGAAATAATCACAGTTTACTGCAGTGTCCCTGGCAGTGCAGAGAACGAGCCCTCGGGTTCCACCAGCCCCAGTGGTGTTTGTCTTTGTCTCTTTGAGCAACAAGCTCTATTCATGTTGCTCAAAGCTGGCTCTAGGCTGGCTGCAATGGATGCTTTTGCTTTTGTTGGCTTTTTTGGAGGTGGGAAACACAGGATGGACAGAGAAAACCCTAATTTTCACTATTGCTGGAGTCTGTGCCTTGACTGGGGGCAGGAGTCTTTTCCTGATGTTAATTTTTTAATGCATGACTTCTACTAAATGGCTGATGCCCCCAAATCCTAAAATGCTTTCTTTTCTCTTCAGTGTTATTCGAGAACTTTCAACCAAAGCCCTGCACAACATCACTCCCCGGGCCCCTGAGTACATGGCCAACGTGGGTAGGTACCAGCTGGGTCCTGCTCAGGTCCCACAGCAAAGAGGGGAAGGTTGAAACATTCATCATGACTTGATAAAAATGAAGATTTCCCCTGCAGTTTATGCGGTGTGGTCACACTCATGGCATTACCAGTTTTCACATTTTATGCAAAGACTATAAAATCCTGTCAGGTTGTTTTTATCTGGGGTGTGGGTTTTAGTTACCTGACTGCACTGGACCCTGCTGGCTCTGAGGTGGATAAATGGGTGCAGTTGTGTGGGAACAAGTCCAGCAGTTAGCCCTCAAATTCCCAGATTTTGCTGACAACAAGGCTTTGATGTTGTGAAGGGTGGGGGGATCTGTTTTGTCTTGTCCAGTCTGACACCTGCAGAAGAATTCCTTTCTGACTGTGTGTTTAATCAGATGTTTTTTAGCATGAACCCAGGATCCATTGATCAGCCCTTTCCAGATCCTGAGGATGGACTGGCAGCTTTTTAATGTGGCTGAAATACAACAGACCCCAGTGGATCTGCAGTGACAGACACTGGCTGGGCTCCCTCTTTGTGGATTAGGAATGTGGCAGTTTACATGGAATTCAAATTCCATGGCAGTACAAGCCTCATTTCCTGTCTGCTGCCCAGTGCTCAATTGTAATATTATTTTTTTCTCTCCAACCAGGGAGGTAGTTGGGAGTACAGAGTTGCTTGGTGAGGTTTATCAGAATTTACTTCATTAAAACTTGCTTTTCATAAAGTGGCCAGAACACTTGACTTTCCAGAAGTGCTTTTCCCATGTTATTTCTAGGCAGGCATGATTACATTTAGAACTGTGATATGTCACTAATTTTTGTTAAAAAAAAAAAAAAAAAAAGAATTATTTAATCTCTTTCAGTTTTGCCAAGACTCCTGCCTTTATCAGTGGGCTCTGATCTGCACACACGCCATGGGGCAATCCTTGCCTGTGCTGAGATCACCCATGCTCTGTGTAAACTGGCACAAGACAACAATAGGTATTAATGCAAGATTATCTTGACTATAAATTTTCCTGTCTGGTCTATTGAAAGCTTCCTGAGCATAATTATGGAAAGTCTCCATCTCTCTGAGCTGCTTTTCTATTGATTTTTTTGTTTGATCAACTTCACCTTTTATTCAGTGATGGTATAAACTTCATCTGGAGGAAAGGGAGATCATTTGCAGCCTTCCTTGGAGAGTTCAAATATAGATTAACCCCCTTTCCCCATAAGTGAGGGGGCAAGTCTTTTGTCTTCAGTGTTAGAATTGCACAGATGTGATTGTTGCTGAATTTCTGGTCCATGTCTATCTATCTATCTATCTATCTGTATACAAACCCTCAAGTTTGTCATCAGTGTTATTCAAAAGAATTTTAAGGAGTTTCCTTTTTAAGTGAGTTGCAAAGTTCAAGAAAAAGATGCAGAGCATTTTTAGTAGTAGGAAGTACTTGAAATACATGAAAAATAACATAAATGTTGGAGTACAAAAATACAACTGAGCTGGAAAGTGTTATGAGAGTATTACTGATTATAATGTTATTAGGAAGTGACACTAATTTTCTATAAACCTTTAGGAATGATTTTGTTACATGATAAGGAGAGAAATTCTGTCGCTATATTTGCTGAACTGTGTAAAATTAAATATTACATATTTCCCTGGAGCATAATTTGGAAAGCAAATGATAGGTTTTCTATTTGAAAGTACAGTGAAGTCATGGAAGAAAAATTTACAGGATGATTAGGAAACCAATCTTACAAATTTTGTATCCTTTTACAGATCTGTAACACACTATTTCAATGAAAAATCACTGGAGGGACTTAAGCAAATCCACCAAGAGGTTTGTAGCCAGTATAAATCTCTCTTTTAAGCTGGTAAATTGTATGATTTTTAAACAAAGATTTACAATTAAGTCAGCTGTTCACCTTCCTCATCCCCTCACCAACAGCAAACCATGTCACAGGTGTGGTCACACCCCCCCCAGGCTCTCAGAGCTGGATGTCCTGGACCCTGAGTCTTACAAATGATACTGGAGAGTTTGGCCCCTTGTTCTGCCTCTTGCTGAACCCCTTGCTCTGGTGCTGGAAGTTACATTTCTGAAATGCCTTTGTTTTAAGTTTTTTTCTGTTTAATCTGTAGCTAACAAAGTTATTTTCAGTCAGCAGACAATGCAGTCTCTCATCCTTCTAGAAGGGCTTGTGGTGGAAAACAAATATATTTAAAAAAGCCAACTGGCTTCCAGGGTATGTGCAGGATTGGGAATTCAGGAAATTAGTGCTTTATGAATATGTTAAATTGATTGTTCTTTGAATATAAAATTCAAACAGTTATAGAGAGGTTGTTTTAAAAAAGGTTTTCCCTTTGGATTTTAGTTTTACAGTTATCTAAAAGCTTGCACAGCTCGCAGCATGGGAGGGGGGAAACTGAAAACTCTTGGGTCAAACAAACTCAGCTAATATTTTATTTTATTTGTTGGGTTTTTTGTCCCCCAGCTCTGCAGTCGTCAGCTGTACAGGTAAGGACACCAAAACCAATTTTTTTATGTTGAAAGGATCAATTAGAGGGAATGCAAACAGTAGGATCTGGGGAGGGGGTTTAATTTGAACAATCAGTGGCACCAACCACTCCCAGGCCCCCAAATCCTGGGGGCTTTGTCTGCAGGTGCTTCAGAAAGGGCCACAGAACTGGCCTTTAATTCATGAGCCCCAATTCTATTGATGTATTTAAAAGGGCTTCTCTCTTGAGTTCCAGCATTCCCTGCTCCATCCTGTGTGAGGAGCAGGCCAAGAGCATTGCAAAAGGTTCAGGGCAATTTTTCAACTCTTGCGACAAAGAAAATGTTAATGAGTTTTCACTGAACTGTTTTTCATTTCCTATTTATTGAAGCTTCCAGGAAATAAAGGGAGATTGCCTAAGTCACTGTTAAGTAAAAGTGAATTTAAAGTAGTGTTTGACTTCAGAGTTTGTTCCTAAATCTAAAGAAACCAAACCAGAATGAATGACTTGTGTTCCCTGACTATTGTGTATGTGATTGAGGGCTTTTTCCTCCTTTAGTTTAGTTCATTTCTTCACACATGACATATCTGCAAACAGTAAACCTTAAATAGTTTCTTATGTAATGTTTTTAATTATAGGTTAAAGAATTTTTATGTAAGATTTATTTTTTTTTTTATCTTGAAACTTTCTGACAAAATGATAAACTTTGCTTCTTGAAACTTCCAGTCCCAAGAGAGCTTGGGCTTGGCAGATGGGTTTAGTGCTGATACTGTATATTTGTGTCTTTGTGGGTGGCTGTCTTGGCTTCCATAAATTCTTTAATGTCAGGGTGGAGCTTGGGTGTAATTTGTTTTTGTCATAATGTGCACTTCTTGCACTTAATGGTATTTATAAGATGCCTACAGAAATGTTTTCATTCCAGATAAGAGTTCTAATTCAACCCCAAGCAGGGTTGATTCACTGCTGTTTGTGTCATACTGGGGCTGAGACAGAGATGTCTCCTCTCATCCATATTTTAAAATATTGGTATGCATAAAACATTTTAAAACAGGGCAAGAAAAAATAAACTAGGTTATAAAAACAAACCAACAATTTGAGTGTTGCTGGGCAAGCATTAAGTGAAACAAGCCAAACTCGTTTCATGATGAGTAATTATTGCACATAATATCCCAAAGATTTCCATTTGAGAAGTTGCTACCGGGAATTTTCAGTGTTAACAACATCTTGGAGGAATGTTGAAAACCTGTGTGTTTTATTTGTGCTTCAAGATTTTCAAGTGCATTTACAAGAAAGCATCTGGCCACACATCTCAAGTGTTTATTGGATATTTTGCTTTCACTTCTGCCCATGACACAGCCTTGTTGAGGGTTGATGGATTTTAATCCTTTGATTAAGCTGTTTTCAGGAATTGTGTTGACTGAGAAAGGGAAAAGGAAGTAAAGTGTAAAAATCCAGGTTTTTTAAAAAATATTTTTGTGTTTTTTTAGTTTTTTCAAAGTTGTAGTTCATAAATTTTAAGCTGGGAAATGAGTTTCTTGGTTGTCTAGTGCTTAGGATGCATAAGGAGCTCCAGTCAAAAAAGGTAAATCCAAAGTGCTGTGATGGAGACATTCACAGAGCTGCCCAAATATCTTCCTTTGTTGAGCAGCTCTTGGAACATCTTTAACCTGATTTTGAAAAAATGCCATAAATTACCCTTCAGACAGGACACATTCCATGTTTTGAGTTACACTACAGTCAGTCTCAGCTTTGAATATACTTGAAACAATCAAATTTGTTTATGCTAATTGCAGAAAATCCTGTCCTCTGCTGTATTAACATTTTTTTAAAGAATACAAGTATCTTTCTGCCTTCCTGTCACAGTCCTTTCCTGGGTTTACCCCAGTGCACTGAAAAAGGAGCCTGCAAGCCCAGGCAGGTCAGTGTGTACTTCCTCCCATTAGCCTTGATCCTGACACATCTGATGCACTGGTTTGTCTGGAGGAGCTGGTTGCTTTGAGGATTTGCATGTGCACTTCCAGCTGTGGATTGCACAGGGAGCCTGGGTTTCTGCCTTCCATGGGCACTGGTTGGAGCACGTCATATGCAAACCATGTCCCTCTGAGCAGTTGTGTCTTGGGCCTCTTTCATGCTGTTCAGCTTATAAAGTTACCAAAAAATGAGCTGTGTTTTACTTGCTTTAAATGTTAGTTTTCTATATAAAAACCCAAGATGAAAACTTGTGGCATCTCTTGCCCCTAACTGGGGTTAGGCAGTCACTCCTCTGGTTTAAACATGGTGCCAGCAGTGGGTTTATATTCTGCTTCCACTGCACCACCATGGTTACTGTCTTCTTCTGTAGCAGTTCTATTTCTGACATGCATCTGAGACTTTGTGCCCATTCTCTACTGCTCCTCCCAAGTAACAAGTGATAGGAGAAGAGGAAATGACCATAAGTTGCACCAGGGGAAGTTTAGATTGGATACTGGGAAAAAAATGCTTCACTGAAAGGGTTGTCAAGCAGTGGAAGAGGCTGTCCAGGGTAGTGGTGGAGTCACCAGCCCTGGAGGGGTTTCAAACATGTGTAGATGTGGCTCTTAAGGACATGGGTTAGTGGTGGGCTTGGCAGTGCTGGGGGAATGGTTGGACTTGATGATCTTAAAAGTCTTTTCCAACATGAACAATTCTATGATTCAATAATATAAAAAGCCTTCAAGAAAACAGTAGTTGTGTTAAGGTTCTCTAAATATGCCTTGTCTGATACCAGGTTCTTGAGTGACTGTTCAGCTGGACAGCTGTTCAGAGTATTTTTTAGCTTTCTTGTAGCCGGTTCTGAGTTTGATAACGTAGCTCTTAATGCCTCATTGTGGTCTTCAGCATCCTCATGTGGGGAAGTGGAAAAGCATGTACTGATCAGTGACAGGGAACGCCTGGAGCTGAGCTGGGGGAGGTTTAGGTTGGATATTAGGAGAAGGTTTTTTACCCAGAGGGTTTTTGAGTACTGTAACAAGGCTCCCCAGGGAAGTTGGAGTGTCCTCTGCAGGGCTGAGAACTGGGCTCAATGATCCTGATGGGGCCCCTTCCAACTCAGCATATTCTATGATTCCATGAGGGTTGCATGACAACATAAGGAACAGATGTGGAAGTGCTGCACATTGGTGCTCTGGGCTTCCTCCAGGTGGTTGTGCTGCACTTCTGTCTTGCAGCAAATGCTGTGTTTACTGGCCCTGGAGGGTTCCATCCAGGCTGGATGTTCCTCAGCGACTCCCACGCCAGGGAGCACGACGTGCTCTGAGCTCACCCCTGGGGCTGTGTGTGTCCCATCAGCTGTGTCAGCCCAGCAGGTTTGGGAGCTCAGCTCAGCTCAGCTCAGCAGGCAGTGTCAGTACAACAGGCATCTGCAGAGTTTCGGCTTCTCCAGCAGAGTGAGGTGGCCGCAGGTGTCGACAGGTGCTGGGCAGGAGAGAAACTCGTCTCCTTTCAAAGGCCTTTAAGGTTGTAACTAATCTTGATGGTTTCAGGGCAAATGTGTTTCTTGGCACTCATCTGCCTAAAAGGGTTTTTTAGGCATATTAGCTTAATCAGCAAATAATTCCAGCCTTGCAACAAAGCTCATCTTAGCAGTTCTTCCAAGCTGAAATGATTTTATGCAGCCAGTAGCGTGATGGGATAGTGAGAACGTGCTGCACTGTGCTCTGAGGAGTTGTAATTTGAAATTCATCTGCTATAAACTGAAGTCACAGGGAAAAAGTTTACTTCCATAGAGCCAGGATTTTTCCTGTAGCATTTTGGTGTTAGAATACAATCCATGGGGATGGGCAGCATCTGAATTTACAGTAACCTGAAAATAGGTGGTTGTCAGGTTAGTGCAGTTTATTGTTTTACAATAGAAAATAAGATTGGCCATGAGAGCTCTGTTAAATACAGGGGTTTCCCTTTCCCCCTCTGTGTACCCTCTGATAAAGCCATTCTGTCCCTCCAGAGCCAGAATGTGCAACCTGGGCCTTTTAAGATACTCAATTCTATTTGGGACAAAGAATTCCCCAAAAAAGTACTTGGTTACTGTTCATATGGAGGTGAAATACATGTTCTCATATCCTGGAAGCCCAGTGCTTGCAATTGAATCTCTTCAGCTGCTCCAGTAGTTTCAGCTTCAGATTTGGATGTCTGTGAAATCAAAGATGGTGTTCAGTTCTAAACAGCTGTTACTTTTATCAACTTAAAGAGGAATTGTGGTCTTCTCACAAAAATCAGGTTTTAAATAATTAAAAACATAAACCCACAAAAGTACTTTGAACTTCTTTATGCCCTGAGAACAGCACTGCCCCTGGTTCTGACTCAAGCCAACATAATTGTAAAATAGATACTGTCATTCTTAGGTCAGTAATCTTAATTCATCAGTTCTGCAAGGGATTGTATATTTTATTTTCCACAAGTAAATTGTGATTCACCCCAGGATGTTTCTAGGGGAGAATCCTTGCTGTGGAACTGCACATAGGAAGGGATACTTACGAGCTTGTGGAGCCTGGGCACTGCATCAGTCAATTTGCAAATTGAATAGTAATTAAACCTTGAAACAGGTACATCTAATAAAGTGATGCAACTTGTGGATGTGTCCTTGGAATAAAAAAGAAGGAATACTGACTGTACAGCAAAATTCAGAATCTCTGAATTAGGTAGATGCGTATCTTTTTAATTTGCTGAAATACTGTCAAGCAAGATAAAGTTAATAGAAAGATGTGCATCATGTTTGACAAACTAAGCACTGACTGAGAGAAGATCTTGGACTGTGATAGAATTCTCAGTTCTTAAAAGTGAAATCCTTATGAGCTGTGAAAGGGGAAAAAATACCCATATTGGTGGAGATCCCGTGGTGTCCAGGCAAGAAACAAGGTGAGGTTTGCAGAGGAGCACAGAGGGATTGTGGTGCCTCCAGAGATGGATTTGATTAGAGTTTGTGTGGAAATGTTCCTATGCAAATGCCTGTCACCATTCTGCATTCTTGCATGGGGACAGCAATCCTCAGCCAGGCTCTAAACTCTGGAATTAAATTGAGATGGTGTAATGCCAAAGGAAGGGATAGCTGTCAAATTATTAACATCAGAGGAGCTTCAAGTGGCCTGACTTCCTCCTTGGCACTGCAGGGAAGTGGAGAAGAGCAGCCTTTGTGACTCAGTTCTTGCTTTGTAGTTGGACTAGAACAGTCCATATCTGAGTCTCTGCATCAGCAGACTCTGTTGCACACCAAACACATTTGCAGGGTGATTATTTTATACTCATTTGCAGGAAGGCAGCAGACAAAAGGCAGGGAATGGGTGAGGGCAAAATGAAGGGGGAAGAAGTGTGGAAGAGGAAGCAAGATTTGCCACATCAGTCGCCTGTTTTTGCTGCTGTCTCCACTCCTTGCATCACTTTTTTGTTCTCCAATTTAAATTTTTTAAAAGCTGGAGAGCAGACAGCATGGCAGGGAGGTGTGGCAGACAATACAAAGAACTTATCAGCACGGGGATGTGGAATCTGTGTTTGCTTCCTTCAGTGATAAACTGAGCTGGGGATTATTACATTGAGCTTAATATGTATTGATTGTCCAAAACAAAAAGGTTCTCAAAGCAAGTGCTGATCTGTGGCAAATGAATATTGTGGAGTTGGCATCTCTGCATTGCCTGAAACACCAGTGGAAATACTGAACAGTCAGAAACCCAGAGCATGTTACAGGAGGCACCTGCTTGTGTGGAATGGAAAAACTTGTTTAAAATGTTCAGGCTTTTGAAGCTCATATAAAGGAATAAATTGGAGAACAAAGTTGGAAGAGCTTTTAGGATTGCTGGGTTGGCTTTCTGAACACAGCAACTCATTTATTGTGGGGAGGGAGGGGGAAAGGAGGGAAGAAAATGCTTTTTTTAAAAAAAAAAGAGAAACAACAAGCAAACAAACAGAAAAGTTTTTTTAGTTCCTCCCCCCTGCTGGGAGTTTCTGCCAGAGCAAGGCCATGCAAACAGGTGATTAAAGGTTTGGTTCACCTCAGGGGGGAAATATTCCAGCAGAAGTGAAGGGAGACAAGAGTAAGGAGTCAAGGGAGGAAATATCCAAAGGAAGGGCAGGTCAAAGGTTCACAAAATGGAACAATTAAGCCACAGAGGGTGACACTGAGCAGAGCACCCCAGGCACCACTCACAGAGCCCTGGGGATGGAGATTCATGCAACCAGCAGACATTGCTCAGTGGGGTGAGGAGATGTCTCTGCCCAGGGCCAGGAGAAGCCAAGCAATGCAAACAGGCCCTGCCATTTCCAGGATGCTTCTCCTCTTCCCTGTTTTCTGCCCATTTCAGACTTTCTCCTCCTGGCTCTTTCCATGGCCAGTCTTGTGTTCAGAGTAGCTGGGCCGAGGTCTGAGCTGGTGGGACCATCCTTGTGGAACACACATTTACCTCAGGAGAGTCTGAAGCAGCTTAAGACATTTGTTGCCTGTTTCTGATGTTTTTACCCCATCGCTTGTAGAGATGAACACAAAATCAGCTGGGAAAGGGCCTGAGCAGGAAAAGAAAGTGAAGAGAGAAGGGTGAGAAACCTCACCAGGACAGTTAAACCAAATAACTTCTGTGAAAATGGGAGCTGGGAAGTGAAGTTTCTATTTAATGTTACAGAGATGAAGACCTTGTTAAAAACTGCATGTAATGGCTTTGCAGTTGTGGAATCAGAAGTTGGTAGAGACTGTATGACTGAGAAGTCCTTTGGCAAGTCCCATTTTGAAATGTTTCAGAAGCAGAATTAACTTATCAGTCTTTTATTATTCATGTTAAAAATTAGAAAGACTGGGAGTACATTTTTGCAAGAAGAAATCTAGGAGGGCTTGGTACAAGTCATGCTGAAGTCAAGAAAAGTCAATATAAAAAGTATCTGAGAGTATTTCAGACACAAAATGGCAGGTGTTTGGTGCTCTGCTTTCATTCTGAAATGGTTTTGAGGGTTTTTTTACTCAGGTTGCTTGTGGTAGGTTGTTCTCTGAAGGCTGTTTCTCTTTGCAGGGGTTTAGGTGGAGAACTGATGAGACCTGCTGGTGAGTACCACAGTGGGGTGTGACAGCAGGGAAGGAACTCTAATGAATTCATCTGTTTACTTTCTTCCAGTGAGTTTTGCATATGTTTTGCTGAATGCATAAGTAAAGTATGCACAGTAATTAAAAAAATACAAAAGTATGGAGGCCAGTCCAGAAGATGGGTGCATCAGAGCACTTGTGAATAGCTCTGTGCAAGAGCTGGAGATGGTTCTGGGCTCTGTGTCACACGTTCTCTCCTTCCATTGGTGCACACAGAGAACTGTTTTCAGGGTTGAACTGGCTCCCTTCAGTGATTTACTCAGATTTCTCTCCAGATGAGATAAGATCTGCACATTAAGACAGATGCTATCATGGATATAATGATTTTATCATAACGTGTGTGGCACAGAAGTGAAGCATAAAGAGGATACAAACAATAGTCTGTGGAAAGTGTGGCATCACAGAAAAGCTGGATTTTGAAGTTGTTGTGAACAGAACCACTGTAAAAAGATAAGGCATTGCAGGAAAGAGTGGCCTGGGTGGATAAGGAAATGATCTTGAGATTGTTTCCTGCTTGTGGATTGAATAAAGGAAGTGCTACAGAGCAGATTCCAGCCTGGAAGATGTGAAACCATCCAAACCTTGTGGAGTTTGAGTACTGAGATGGAAGAGCAGCGAAGGGTGAAGGAGGCAAGGGGTTTTCTGCAATGTCTGAATGAGGTTACAGCCTGTGACATGGAAATGCAGGCTGAAAGAACAGTTGGGTTTTTGTAATACGTTTTAGCTTTCAAGCAGCTGAGTATTTCATGGGTTTGGAGAAGAACAGATGACAGGATTTTGGCATGATAAAAAACTGTGTAGGTGGAACAAGAGAAGAACTGAAAATGTTCCACAAATTGCCTGCATGTCTAATGAAGATGATGGTCTCAACCACAACAGAGCACAAAGAAGAGCAGAGGACTGAGGAAGGAACCCCAGGAGACTTGGGTTTAGTCACACTGGACTGAACCTTGTCTGTGAATAAATATTGGCACAGAGAAGCTGACACACAATATTGAGAGGAATTTGTATGACATTGCCATGGTGAGGAGTGAGTTCAGGAGTAGATTTGAAGCCCAGTAAGTTGATTATAAATGAAGAAGACAACAAGCTGTGTACAGAGCCCAGAGGAAGATTCAAAGATTAGGTTGTGGGAGGAGAGGAAAACAAAAAGATGGCATTACATTATATAGATTATAACATACAGCATCTTACTTTGTCCTCTCCCTCCTCTCCACCAACTCCAAAGCAGTCTGGCAATGAGGTCTGTTCCTATCTGGTTTATTTGAACTGATCACCAGGAGGTGAAATATATGGAATTCCCCAAGTGCCAAGATCTCATATCTGAGCATCCAAGGCAATGAAGCTGCATCCAGTTTCGTAGCTCCTGGCTCAGTGCAGTGAGCAGATGCTGCACCTTGGAGGTCCAAAAATATGTGGATAAGAAGTAGGAAAACCTGTCACATATATTTGAATAGTTTTTTAGTGGCTGTAATGGTTTTTCCTTGTCCAGGTTGGTTTACTGTCAGTGCTGCTGCACAGCCATGGACAGTGTGTGCACACCTTGAATGGCAGAGGGGGAAAACATCCCCCCAAACAAGGGATTTCCATGGATGATGGGGCTGACTCATGTCAGAGAACAGTTACTGCATTGTAGCTATTTTTTGTAGACATGTAATTTCCTTTCAGGTTTTAATTTCCCTAATTTTGGACATGTATTTTCAAATATTCTTCCATTGAAAATTAATGCTAATGGAAATTCATGTGGTTTTATCTTAAAAATCGCTACAATTTCTCTTTTTTTTGGTGTTTATTAACTTCTCAAACTTGTTTCCTTACAGTCTGCACTTTAATTGAAAAGCTGTCTCTATCAAAAATGCCATTTAGAGGAGATCCAATAATTGGTATGTCCTGTTTTAAATAACCTTCCATGATCTTAGTAGCTGTTCATTAAACTCCAGTATGAACAAATGATATTTTTCAAAGAAACAAGGACAGTGGGGTTGAGTGGCCTAACCCATAAAAAGTATCCAAAAAATACACAAATACTGCAACAGATGCTGATAGTGTTTGAAGATTTGTTTTGTAGCTGTTATGTTGACAAGAAAAAACATGTGTTAGTATTGAGCATCACCAGGCACAGGGTGTTCACTGTGGACATGGTAAATCAAGCTGGAATAGCTGAGGAGAGTTACAACCTTGTTTAGTTTGAAAAACAAGGAAATAGGTCAATCTGTGTAATTGCTGGTATGTAAAAAATAAAACTGTGAGTGTTGACATTGAGCAAATCAGAAAAGTTAATGCTCTTTATGTTCCTTCCCCATTCCAGGTGGCTGGCAGTGGCTGATAAATGACAGTCTAAGACATCTCACTCTGGCTTCCAGTTCTGCACGACAGCTTATAAAGGTACAGGAGTTCCTCCCCCTTCATGGGGTCACATTAGATACAGAATTAGAAATATTTGGTGCATTATTTTCCATGTGATCACATTAGACACAGAATTAGAAATGTTTGGTGGATTGTTTTCCGTGGGATCCAACTGGTTCTTGAATGTTTGGTTCTTCAATTGGTAAGGAGGGGTGTTTTTAAAAAAATATTTTGGACTCCTCAAAATTTCAAATGCAGCTTTTTGATTAATTCTTGAACAGTTATCCCAAGGGTTGTGCTTGTGTGTGTGTTTGGACAGTTGGGCACTGAGGAGTCACTGAAGAAGCTGCTTGCCTGGTTACACTGAGAGTATTTTGGTTCTGTTTTGGTGTATCTGTAATTTACATTGTGAAGTGTAAATTACATTGGGTTTGGTGGTTTCAGGGAAATTCAGTGAGAATTAAAAGTACTCTGGATCATGTCCTCAAGCCTGACACACCAAGGGTGTTCTCCAACTCTGTGAACATTAGTTTGAGCTACCAGATTTAATCAGGACAATATATGTAAATTTTCCA
>VYZS01004331.1:0-32644 GCA_013400695.1 Neodrepanis coruscans | reverse complement strand
GAATACTTGTCTGTGGGTGGAAAATGGTGACCTATAGATAGAATAGAACTTGTTCCCCTGTGCTTGTCCAGCAATTTATGCTTTTATCTATTATTTGGATATTTAAAGCAAGATAACCCTTTAAAATTGAGAACTTTGTCTTTTCTCTCCCTGAAAGAGTAGGTTTAGTCTAAATACAAAGTCAGATTTATCGACAGAAAACAAGAATTAATTTATTCATGTAACAACACATTATTTCTCTTTATCCTTTTCTTGTATGAAATTACAGGTATTCTGCATTTTAGTTTAAAAAGCTACAAAATTTTCTAGCTATTCTGTTTAGGGAATCTTTTCCTGGTTAATTTTTTGTGCTTAGCCAAATATGAAATGGTAATGATGTGCTCATTACTCTGCAACTGTCCTTTTTCCAGATGAGCTGGTGACACAGTACGTTTCAGAACTGCAGAACAGAGAGGAAATGATTCGTTGTGGCTTTTCACGAGCTCTTGGGGCCCTTCCAAGATTCCTGCTGAAGGGCAGGCTCCAGCAGGTGAGAAAACAGGATCACTGGAATGAGAAGAGGGCACTGGCTGCTTTGAATGAAACCTGTGACAGTAATCAAGGAAATAATAATGATCATAATTAAAGGTCTTTGTCAAAGGGGTTTGAGTTCTAATATACAATAACTCCAGAAAATCATCATGAGTGCAGCTTGCCATGGTTTTCTGATAATTAATGTTTAGTCCTGCTTCAGTAGTGTTAATGGAGAAGCCAGAGGTTGAATTATCCCTTTGCTATGGGACATTCCAAAGGGAAAAGGGAGGCCTGATGGCCAGTCTTGGTGAGAGACCAAACTGTTGCCTGCTTGTTTCTTTCAGACAGGATTGAACTCATTTTAATTTGATATCTAAATCTAACATCATAAAAAATGTATTGGATTTAAATATTTCACTGTGTTTTTTCTTTCACTGTGTTTAAGTATTTCACCTGTGTTTTTTCAGGTTTTGGAAGGTTTGAAAAAAGTTACCTTAATTTCCCCTGAAGATGTGAGCTTTGCAGAGTCCAGAAGAGATGCCTTAATAGCAATTGCAAAGTATGTTTATCATCTCTTATTTTTGTCTAATTTGAATCCTCTCTATAGAAGTTTTCTCCTGTTCATTCTTTTCTCTGCTGGGAGCTGGTAGCAGGAGTCTTAAAAATCACTTACACTGTGACATAACATTGTTAGAATGTGACTCTGCATCTCCATTATTCAATTTATTTTTGATTCAGAGGATTGTCACACACCTGAGGATGGAGTACAGCTCTGATGGTGGTTTTTTTTCAGTTAACTGACTACCTGGACTATATTTTAAAGTCTGCCTTTCTCATAGGCTGCAATTTAATGAGCTTTAGTGAGGAGGAAGAATATATATTTTTTCCACAGTCTTAAGAAGACTGAATTGGTTTAAAGGAATTGTGTTTTTTCTCTAAAGGACTGTTTTCTATGTTGACATGTCACAGTGCAGGTGGAGTTAATAGTTATCATAGTATACATGTGTATTTTATGTTCTTAGACTGTTACAGTGCAAAAAAACCCCCATGTCTTCAGGGTAACTAATTTTAATATCAAGTGCAATGCACATTGTGTTGGCCCTTGCTGACTTCATTTTGCAGAGTGTTCAGAGACTGACAGGTACCTAAAACATGTTCTGTTTGTAGTTTTGCAGACAGAAAGCAATCAGAAATACTTCTCATTCCACTGTAGCAAATGTTGCAGCTGTTTGGAATATTCTGTCCAGGGAATTTTATTAATCAACAAAACAAAGCTCGATCTTACTGTTTCTCCTTGCTTGTGTTGTGATTTTGCCCCTCACCCCATTTTTGGGGGCTTTTTTTTCTCTTTTTTATAGAGTTTGCCAGACAGTAGGTGTAAAGGGAGGAGGATCCCAGGAGGAATTTGTCTGCAGGGATAACGTGGATGAGATTTACACGACGCTGCTCAACGGAGTGACCGACTACACCACGGACAGCCGGGGGGATGTGGGGGGCTGGTAAGGCACCCCAGGGCTGGGGCTTAGGCACAGGGGCAGGTCTGATGGCTAATTAAAACCTGAGGTGTTTCCAAACCCTGCTAGAAACAGAGAGCTCCAGGCTTTGGGAGATCTGAGCCAAGGGAGGGAAGAGAAGTGGACGGTGAAAGGCAAGGCTGATGAGGATTTGGCTGTCCCTGCCTCCAGAGCTGGGGAGATGGGGATTGTTGTAATTAAAACTGAAGTTCAGCCTTATTCTGGGTTTGTGGATGACATTATTTTCTGCTAGTGAATGTCAGGAATGTAATCAGCTGCAGGAAGTACAGGGATTTAAAACATTGCTTCTTTGAAACAACACATTTGGTCCTGCCTGATCTCTCCTGCTCTCTATTCCTGTCGTGGGGATTTCTTGCCAGGAGAGGGAGCAGCTGCATAATGTGTTAGTGACACATTTTCAGGGTTGGTGACTGACTGAGATGGATAAAAACTTGTGAATTGTGCTATGGCATCACTGATTCTTTTGAAAGTTTAGGGTTTCAATGATTTCAGCTACGAGACTGCAAAAATAAATCATAGTTCTGTAGGAATGTATCTGCTGATGTGAAATCTATAGAACAGGTAGGTTAATAAGATAAAAAGTTAATAAGACCTTAGTAATATTAAGTCTTTAGCAGTCATATTTATATGACATTCTTCAATCTTTAAGGTTCCTCTGATATATAAAGATTCAGTATATAATACTGCATTCATCTGAGTGCTCTGTGTTCCTGCAGTAACAGTGATCTGGAAAGGCAATTCTAAATCCATGACCCAAGGCACTATAAAGGCTCTCGCCTTTCTTTGGGTTTGTGTATCATTTCCAAAGAAGCTCTAATTGGGGATTGACTGGAAGTTTCTGCTGTCTTTGAATGGGAGAGACTTCATGTTATTCACTTCATCCTGTAGAATTCCACAAGGTAGTTACAGGGTGAGAAAACCATGTGAAATATGGATCTTACAGACCAAGGAAATACACTCTTGTTAGGGTACTTTCTGCCTGTGTTTCTGAGCACAAATGTGCCCAGTCTCAAATAGTACTTGTTAATAAAAAGTATTAAGTTATCAGAATTCAGTGTCTGCAGATTTAAAATACATGGTAACTTTGATGCTGTGTAGAAGCCTCTGAGCAGTAGCAGTCACTTGTTGTATAGAGAAGCCATAAACTAAGTAAATTCATGGGATTAATTAATTTTAGTTGTTGGAAATTGATTTTGAGTAAAAGGCTGGTTTTGAGAAAGATTGCTTAATCTTATTCTCTTAATCTCTAAGTTTATTTGGAAAGTGTGCAGATGTTTGTTTTATTTAGATATGACTCTACATATAAAGTGTCAGCCTTGTTTAACAGTGTGGGTGATACTGTTTGTGTGGTATGGTAATGATGTGGTAAAATATAGAGATATTTTACTTGTCTGTGCAAAGTGTGTCTGGGTACAGAGATGTGTTCAGGATTATAAATTAACAACCTGTTGATAGTTCAGATTTAGTATCTGGCTCTGCTTTTGTTACATTTCAGGCAGGAAGGAGCAATTGCCAGAAATGTACTGGTAAGAAATAATTTTGCTGATTGAAAAGATTTTGTCATTTTCCCAGTTGATTGAAGTTTCTGTCTGACAGTGCTGAGTCACATGGAGTGTTTGGGTGTTTCATTTCAATCCTATCCATGTGGATTTTTTGTATGAAATAAGTGCTTTAGGCATTTTTTACAGTCGCTGTCCTGTTCTTTGAAGGGTGTTCTTTGTGTGTTTGGGTCCTCAGCCTTCAGTCCTGGCTGATTAAATTGATGTAGGACGGGGAAACAGTGACACAGGGCAAGAAATCAGAGAACAGGGGGTGTGTTGGACATGTCCATCTTACAAGAGGAAACAAGGATGCAAACTAGAGAGGATCAAGAGCATCTTATGCAAGGAAGGAGGTGCTTGGCTGTCAAAGAAGCAGGAGGGAGATGAATGTGTCTCCAAGACAAGAAAGAGACAGAAAATGTGAGGGCAACAATATAGGGTGGGGAGGCAGAGAAAAGGAAGAGATACTGAGCCTTGTGCTTTCAAACTGAGGTGAGATACTGGGGAAGATAAGGACCTGGCTGGGTATAATTAGGTGTTCACATCAACTTCCACATCTGAGAGCTCCCACTGCAGCTCCCCACACCTATTGTTTACCCTTTGTCTGTGTCTTCATCTCAAAACAAAACAAAGTGGGATTTTTCAAAGAAATCCAGAGGAAATTAAAATCCCAACACCCATTAAAATTCAAATGTGCTTTGAGCACTACATTTCTTTATTTGAGCTTCTTGGGCAATTCCAGCCAAAATCAACTAAAGAAACAGGTAACTCACAGGGGGAAGGAGGAGGATCCTTTCTCATGGCCAACTCTTGGCTGCTGAAGGCTTTTGTGGCCTCTCAGATATCAGTGTTTTCTCATTCTGTTTCTTCTAAAGCATTAAGATGGAAAGATATGGGGAGAAGTGCCATTTCTCTGGAGAGACCTTGTCTTTGGTGTGTAATCTTTGTCTTTCTGTAAATGGAGTCGTGGGAAAGTTTCACCAGTTTTACTCCCTGTATGCAAACTTTACCTTTTTTTTGACAGATTGTTTGCTGGGACATGTCTGATCTGTCTACAGGTGTTAGACATGAATCTCCAAGTCAGATACTGTATGAAAAACTAGGAAAACATACGTTGGGGAAAGTCTGCCAAACTTGTATTAAGCTATTTTGGAAAAAGTGATGTAATTTACCTTTTTTACTGTTATAACAAATGTCCCACCCAGTTTTAGATTGCATCTGCAACCAGTTGCAAGTTGTTTTGGAAAGGAGAAAGAGGAGTATTTCTTTTCACAGGAGGCAGGTGTATCTTTTCAAATATTTATTTTTTTCCTTTTTTTTTAATTTTTGCTGAGAAAGGCTGGCATTACCATGAGTAACTGGTATGATGAACATGTTGGTCCTGGTCTTGTGCAAAGTCATGTAACCCAGTGAGGACTTGCAATAGTATTGCCCTTCTCTTAAAGAAAGAAACCACCTTTAACAACTCATTGATTGACAAGGCATGTGGTTTAAAACAAGCATATTGATTTTTTTTGATTGAAGTTACACTCTTTTTTTTTTATTGATACTATAGTTAGATATTTGGAGGCAGCAGATCTTCACCATCTAGATAAGATTCACTTCAAGCACAGCTTAGTGTTACTGTAGCCAGTCTTTTTCATAAACTAATTATTATGTAGCATTCAGGTTTAAGCCATTCTGAGTCACAACTTTTTTTTAATGCTGGAAATATTAAGCTTGCAAATGTACAGGAATATGACACTTAATAGTGTTTACTAAGTGGGAAATTGGTGGGTTGGCCTTTTTAGAAGATGATTTGAAGCAGACAAAGCAGTGAGTTTAAGCACATCTACTTGTATGCTAAATATTACTACTCATTATCAATTTTAACCTTCTTAAAATAAAGAACAAGCCTGATGACATCTGGCTGAAATAACAACCAGGATGGTGAGGCAGGGGCTTGGCTGGAAGCTGGGATGGGTTTTACTTCACAGAGCAGGGCTTGGAGGGGGCAGCTCTACACACTCCTCTTCCTCCCAAAGTATAACTGCTCTCAGAGGTCACTGCTTTCCTTATTGTGAATTTTTGCCAGTGTTTAATTTAAATGCTGCAGTGTTTGTTGAGATGAGCACTGCTGTAACTGCTCTGGGTGTCTGTGTCTCCACAGGGTGCGTGAGGCTGCCATGAGCAGTTTGATGGAGGTGACGCTGCTGCTGGTGCAGAACGAGGCAGAGTTAATTAATGCCAACATGTGGGTAATTGTGCTGCTCCTGTGTCCTGTCTCTTAGAACTGCATTCCAGGCCTTACAGGAAGGCACTGCTTGTCCATTGTGTCCTTACTCCTTTGCTGAGTGTGGCAGAACCTTTGGCAGAAGTGGTGGAGCTCACACCCACACAGGAGAAGGAGGTTGTATCTGTTTTTTTCAGAGAGACTGAAAAGAGAGAATCTGGGGGACAATCCCACCTTGGAAGTACAGCACACCTGTGGGATTTGGGCTGTACCTGCCACCTCTGTGCAGCTTGTCAGTGCTGTTCACTTACATACAAAACAAACCCACCCACTTCTCCTGAGCATCACATCTTTAATTTGTGGTCACATGTGGGGATGAGTTTGTATTTGTTTCTTTGCAGAATTATTAGTAAGGAAGTACAGAAAAAGATAATTTACACTGAGCTCCTGATTTTTAATCTTGTGGTACAATACTCCTAATAGTAAAAAAACAACCTACCAATTTTTAAGCATAGCTTGAGCTACAGCAAGACTTTCCTAATAGTGTTGTTTTCTGGACAGAGCTGGATCCCATTTTCTGAATGTTCTTGGTCTTGCTGAAGGAATTTTAGCTGGTTTTGCTGTCATTAGTTGTCTTTTCTGAAGAGATAAAGGGCCTTGTGGGACACAATAATGTAGCTGAGAGTTCAGTTAGGAACTTAAGGATATTCTTAAAAACTAGCCAGTTGAAGTGATGATTAATTTGGGTCACATGAGATTTGTCCTCTGCTGTGTGTGCAGTTTCCTACTCAAAAATGTGCATCTGAGATGTAGCAGTTCATCCAAACCATAAAGCACTTTCTTATCATTTTGGATGAAAGGTGGTGTAATGTGTGTAAAAAGTGGATGAGATACTGTGTATCATTGATGTCATGATGGTTTTAGATTCATATTGATCCTTGGAAGATAAAGCTTTAATATTCTGTCACCATGTGGATGTCTTAAATCACTTGTAGATTCATGGTGAAAAATGAAACCAGGATAGTTTTTATTTCATTGAAACAACTTAAATACACATTCTCCTGCCTGAATTCTGTGATTCATTGTTTTTTTTTCTTTATAGCTGTAAACAGATTATGTGCTGGCTGGCTCAACAATCAGCTGAAAAAATAGATAAATTTCGAGCTCATGCAGGGTCTGTGTTCCTCACCCTTCTGCACTTTGACCAGCCCCCAATTCCACACATCCCTCATCGGGAGGAGCTGGAGAGGATATTTCCAAGGTAAGATACTGAAAAACATCCTAAACCAGTGGAAGTAAAAGATCCATGCCCACAGTTACACCTAACACAAGCAACCTGATGTACATTTTGTGCCCAAATAGCCAGTATGTGTATGGAGGAATATTTGGTGCAGTGAAGTGTCCTGTGAATAGGCATAAACATATTTTTTCCTTGATTGGAAAACATTGATCATAATAATAATAAATTTTAATGAATTGTATTATTTTGACCAAACTCCTATTTGCAGTAATTTTCCAAGATAGACTTTCCAGGTAAAGCAAGAGTGAGAGCAGCTCATTCCTGACTGGTGTTTATAACACCTTATGGGAAGGAGGAACATCCAGCTCTGTGTGTTCAGGAGAATTTCACCCTCCCATAACTCCAGGTGCTCTGTCTGCAAGGCTGCTGATCCATCTGAGGTGGGGAGAGGGGGGTGTTGGCCTTTCCTGGGATAAATCTGTCTTTGGATCAGTTGCTGAGTAGCAGCTGATGGGAGAGAACTTGGAATGGAACTCCAGAAAGAGAACTGGGTGTAAAGAAAAGTGCCTGGGAAAAGGACACTGTGGTTCCAATGCCATATCTGGATCAGAACAAGGACCTGAAGATTCCTTCCTTTTACTGGCAGTGGCTGAAGCTGTGATTGGCAATTTCCCCATATACTCAAAGACCAATGTTTAGTTTGATTTTTGGGTAATTCAGAGACTTTGTTTAGTGATGTGAAGGAGCTGTCACAGGAATGTGGGGACGAGAAAGGCAGTGCATCCATACAAGGTGATTCTTTTTCTCTCTCCTCTCCCCAGGTCAGAGAAGGAGACTCTGAACTGGAATGCTGCCTCTGAAGCTTTCCCTAGGATCACTCAGCTCCTGGCACTGCCAACCTACCAGTACTTTGTGCTGCTGGGGCTCTCAGTGTCTGTGGGGGGACTCACAGAGACCACGGTAAGGACACAGGGGGGCTCTGCTGCTTGCCAGGACAATGAGCAAATTGTTGTGCCCCAAGTGTTGAGTCCTTGCCAGTGGATATTGCAGAAAGTGATTGCTCTGAGAACTCAGGTTTTTAAAGAAATCAGGTCATGCAGGTGAATGTACCAATGAGATGCCAGAAGTTCCATTACAAAGAAATATCATTCAAATGTTTTTCTCAGTCCTCTGAGCTTTGCAATTGTTATTTAATTCTTCTGGCCTGAATAGTCTCTTTATCATAGTTTTGGCAGCCTCTTACTGCTGCCAAATTCTTCCCAACTTCATTATAATGTTAGTGTATCCTTCTGTCTTTATATTACAGCTTGCATTGGTAGTTTCAGAATTCTTGGTTTCAAGATACTTGACTTCCAATGTTTCTGTGATTTGATTTAGCCCAAGATGTAAAATATGAGAGTATAACTGCTGGGGTAAGGGCATGGTTCAATTTGACATCACAGAGAAATATCAGACCAGTAACAGAATCTTTTGGGCTGCCAGTTAAATCTTTAATCCCAGTGGGTCCTGTAACAGGAGGAGGAGGTTGAGAGTCAGCACCCCACCAGTGGTTAAGAGTGTTTCCAATTAAGACTTCCATCTCAAATTGAGAAAGCTGGTAGAGAAGAGAAAAGTGTTGGGAAACAGAGTTTTTGTGGAGAAGGAACAGCTCCTGCTGGGTTAAGGAGGTAAAATCACCTTGAGTTTGTCTCCCATGGCTTCCCCTCCTCAGTCACAACTTGCCCAAATGATGGTTTTTTGCCTAGTGTTGTGGGTTCTGCTCTTGGGATCAAGACATGTCCATAAGCCTTTGGGTTGGATGCAGCTGAATATTTGGTGTCTGTGCAGTCTCATGTATTGAAACCAATTCTGAGCATTTTAATATTTCTAAACTGGCAACTAATTACATAGCAACGGTTATTTTAAAACTTTGGAACCATATGTGTATTGGTTTGTGACAATAATTATCAGATAGACAATGTAACTCCTACCAGATTTCTGTAATGGAAAACACCCACATGGAATTCAGCTTTCAGTCGAACACAATTATTGGAGGCTCCACCAAAACCAAAGTTATTTGTCTGAGTATAAAAAGGAGGAAAGTTGTGGAGGAACAGACATTCTGGCTGCTAACTGAGGTCAGGGTAAAATTCTTGGTGCACAGTTTAATTGATTTTTTCTTTTCTGAAGTCTTGCACTTGGTTTTGAAAAGTGGAAACACTTTGGTTACTTTTTGCTCCCTTCCCTTGCTGCCATCTGCCAGTGTGTTAAGGGAAACCTTCTGCACTGTTTTCAAAGCCTGATTTTGAAATCTTAACTTTCTGTGACCCTGCAGTTTTCTTTAATGCTAAAGGCTTGTTCCGGTTAAAATATTCTCAAGGGCTTTGGCTTTGGCAAGAAGATGATCTAATTCTCTTTGGAGTCAGCCTGGAGTGCAGGGGAGGCCCCAAGCACAGGGCACTTGGCAGTGTAGGTGTGTGCTGAATTACAGTTAATGTCTGAAATGAGATACAGAAATTAAAACAATCTTGTCTTATAATGACTTGTATTCAGACTGCTCTGTCAAAGCCTGCAGCTGAATATCCAGGGACTGATTTAAAACATTAGTAGAAAATTTTAAGAACTGTTCTATTAAATTCATGTGAAAGGAGCAGATTTTTAAAATAATGGATGAAGGAGAAGTATTATTTAAATATGTGTTCTTGCAGTAACATGTGTGTGTTCTTGTGACCCTCCTCTGTCTCTCACTTAAAAAATATTTGTGCACATACACATGGAAGTTAAAAAGTTAGGAGAGTCTTGTACATACTGGGGGATAATCTGAGTTCAAATGTCAGTTTGTCTTTTAGTCATCTCAGGGAATTAGCAGGAGAAAGGCTCTGTTGTAATTCTGTGGTCAGTGGCTATTTTTCCCCAGTCCAAATTGCTGTGCAGTATATTTAGCAAGAGCAGTTCTTTGTCTGCCTTGTTACAGAGATTTTGTGGAATGAGCCGTGTGGGGTCTCCGAGGAGTTTTGGTGGCTGCTGGAGGAATTGTAGCTGAAGCATTGGAAGTAATCTGGAAAAACAGAAGATGTCATTCCCTGTGGGATTTGGCACTCTGCTCCATTGCCATGGTTCAAAGGGCACTTTCTCTGTGTAAAAGAATCTTCTAATTATACATCTGGCCCACAGTGGTGCATATTTCTTATGGCTGCATGAAAACCCCTCAGTGTGTGGAGAGCAGACTGTACAATGCTGCTCTTTCTGCACTGCACAAACCCTGCAGTTGCAGAGGTCAGGGTATAATTTTGATATAATTTCATTATTGTTGAACTACACTGCATTTAAAATTTAGCACAGAATGTCCTGTGGTTCCCCTTCCTCCATAAAGAGTTTTAGAAACCATAAGTAAAACATTAAAGAAGAGCAGCAACCTATTTTGAACATGAAAAGTTCCTCCTAGGGCAGGACTAGGGCTGTGTTAGATCTTATACAGGAAAATGTTGGAGCATTTGTAGATGATGTTCTAAAACATCTGGTTACTGGGACAAATTGTATGCAAATTAATGCATATTTGGTTTGAAGACACAGGCCCTAAATCCTGTTTTCTTTGTTGACAATTCTTGAGCAAAGTACACTTGAGAATAATTTCTGGCATTCTTTTTTTAAAGAAAAAATATAGTGTGAATTATGATATTCCTGCTTCTTGTGAATTGTCCCTGGTTTGAGTCTCAGAGTTACTGGCCTCCAAAGATTTGATTTATTAAAGGATTGTTGCAAGATGACTTGAGCTAAAATTTAAATTATATGCTATTTTTTTTCCCTGAAGTTACTGTGAAAACAGGCTACTGCCACTTCAGTGCTGTTGATGTGTCAGGATCAGAAATGATCCAAACCCAGTGTTACTTATTGAGTGTAACGTGGTTTCTGCCTTTGAACACAGTTCCCTGTGTCATGTATTGTCTGTCAGTGCAGTATCTGCTGTTGGCTTCAATGTTGGGGGAGTCAAGCCTTGGCAAACCCTGTTTTTACTGTTTCATAAGAACAAGGTCATTCTCAGGCCTCCTCTTAAATTTGTATCCAAAGCTGTCCCAGTTCCAACCCATTAACCTCCTAATTTCCTCTCCCCGTCCTTGTGGAACCCCAGGGAAAGGTAAATGTCACATGTTTGATGTAGTGTGAATTTGTGTTCTGCATAGATGAGGAAGACATTTGGAAATGCTCTTCTCTGCAAATACTCAGGAGCAGTGAAGCTCAGATACCAAATCTGGGACAAAAGGAGTGTTCACCTGAGGGGAAAATGGGATTTAACCTGTTCATGTCATATTATCTTGTTATGTTGGAGTGGATCCCACAGAGACTGTGCCTGCTCCCCTCCCACATGGCAGGTCCTGAGGGAGCAGCTGGTCTGGTGGGTGCAGCAGCTCCTGGAGTCATGGAATGGTTTGGGTTGGAAGGGACCTTAAAGTTCATCTCATTCCACCCCCTGCCATGGGCAGGGACACCTCCCACTGTCCCAGTGCTCCAACCTGGCCTTGGACATTCCAGGGATGGGGCAGCCACAGTGACACTGCATGGACCATCTCCAGCTGAGCCCTGAGCAGCAGCACTGACCCCTCCTCTGCCATCTTTCTGAACTGTCTGAGTAGCAGAATAAAGTTAAACCAACAGTCATTATTTCTGAGTTGTTTTTAATTTTTAACCCAAGTTTACTGCTGGTTTGTGTGGCCAGGAGCTTTGTCTGCATGGTTCAGTTCCATCAGCTGTTTAGTAAATATTACCTGGTGAACTCCTGGTGTGCTCTTTAACTTTCAGAGTCAAAACAGCATTATTACTATTTCAGGGGAAGCAGGATAATCACAGTGGTTTGGGGATGTTTGATTTTGAGGGAAAGAAAACAGTGAAGCCTTAATGTGGTCTTTTTTCCTGTGATGGCAAAACTTAAAAAGGAAAAGAAATGCCTTCCTTAAAAAAGGGTTACTGAAGGTAAAATAGGCATGGACAGATATTGTTACTGATTTATACAGGTGGGTGCTGTGGGCAGAGTGTTCCCAGGGCAGGTGGGGAGGGACAAGGCAAATCCTGCAGAGCTTTGTGTGGTTTTTGGTGTGAGTGGCCGTGGATTTTCCCCTGTCCTTCATTGGAGGTTCCTCGTGTTCCAGCTCAGATACTCTGCCCAGAGCCTGTTTGACTACATGAAGAAAATCCAGAGTGATCCCAGTGCTTTGGAGGGTTTCTGTGAGACGTTGCTGAAGGTCTTTGAGGACAACCTGCGGAATGACCGGTACTGAATATTCTGCATATTCAGGTTTTAGAATTATTGTCTTTGGGTTGGAAGGGACATTAAAGATCATCTCATTCCATCCCCTGCCATGGGCAGGGACACCTTCCACTGTCCCAGGTTGCTCCAAGCCCTGTCCAACCTGGCCTTGAATATTTCCAAGGATGGGGCAGACAAAACCCTCCTGGACAACCTGTGCCAGGGCCCCACCACCCTCACAAGGAAGAATTTCTTCCTGACATCTGATCTAAACCCCCCTCTCTTTCATTTTGAAGCCATTCCCCTTTGTCCTAACACTGTTTTTATTTTGTTTCTTGTCTCAACTGTTGAAATGAAAACATGGCCATGGTTATTCCAGCTGAATGTGTGTTGGTTCATTTGGTGGTGTAACTTCTGACACAGTCTGTGGAATACATTGTTTATATCCTAGAAAACAAATTAATACTTTCTGGTACTGTTAATTGTGTTTTCAGGACCCTGCAAGAGTAAAGCAGGAATGTTGTTAATTAGGCTTTTCCTTTTGGCTGGAAGGGAATGTCCCCTCTCAGCCAAGGAGGATGGTTCAGCCAACACACACAAGTTCCTCCTCTGTAAATCAGAGTTCTGATTTAAATATGTGTTGGTACATGGAAAGTTTCTTTCTTTGCTTCTGTTTAAAAATAGTATATTCCTGCATGCCAAGGAGTGTATTTACATTGTTGAATCACTTTCTTTCCTCAGGGTGTCTGTGCCTCTCCTGACAATGCTGGACCAGCTGCTGGCAAACGGCTGCTTCGACACATTCACTGAGCAAGAGAAGTAAGTTGCTGGAAATCTTTTTGGTTTGTTTTCCACCATCCAACACATCTCTTAAACCTTGTCCTGAGTGCTGCTGAGTGTTCCTGTAGGTGTGGGTGCACAGGGCTCCAAGAGTAAGTGTATATTATAATGTTTTAATGTGGGACAACTGGGATCCTTAAAAGTCTCCTGATAAAACCATTGACTCTCATATCAGTTACTGGTTCACTGTTTAACAACCTGGGCATTGATCAAGTTCAATTTACATGTTTCAGCTGACATACATAGACCAGTATCAGATCCATTCTTGCCTTTTCCAGCTTCCTCAATCCAGTGTGTTCCTTGCTGTCCTGGGAGCCTTGAGCACTGGCAGTGTCCTGGTGTGATGCTGCAGAATCATGTGCACCCACCAGCTGTGTCTCCCCCAGTCCCACTACTCTGGTTAATGTGAATATCTCTGAAGAAGGTTAATTAAGATTCTCATAAGAATTAAACTAAACAAAGCATGTCCCAACTCTTCCACCCTGAGTTCAGTCTTCTGGAAGGTTCTTAGTTCAGGAGCAGATAAACGTGAGTAAAATGTTCCAGTGTGAAATCAATTTATTTTTCAGTTGTTTCAGGAAAGAATGATTTTCATTTCAGTAATACTAAAATCTATTCCACAAGCTCTCCCAGGCAGCATCTTGGCACATCTGCAGATATTTGCAGGATTGTACAGTGTGGATTCTGTGAGCACAGATCCAGGATTGGGAATCTGTTGATTCAAGGATTGCTCTCAGCAGATAAATCTGAAAAGCATTTATCATTCTAAAAGTTTTAATTGAGTCTACTCATGTCATGAAGCGTGGTTTTAGATAATCTTTCTTAAATTACATTTGGCAGTCCCTGTTTGAATAGGAATTTAAAATGAGTCAAAGACAGATGGAATGAATATTACTTGTTCAGTTTGGTAATCATGCCAGGGATCTGGGACTTCCACCCAGGCTCCAGGCTTCCCTGCTGGAGAAGGGGATAGATTAGGGGTGGAAATCCCAGGTAAAGTCTTGTCTCCCTCATCAGGGGTCACTAAACCAAAGCCACTGTTGCTGTGTGAGTGGCTCAGACCCACCCCTGTGGAGCTGTTGTGATGCTTTGTGTTAAAGGCCTCAAATAAAATCCAGGGTGACTGGGAGGGGAACCATTTTGAAGCTGGTCCAGATGTATTTGCTTTCAGTTTGATGATGAAACAAAAAAAAAGAAAATGAATAATGAAACAGCCAAGTGGATCATTGTCATGTCAAGGGAGTGAAATGCTGGCACAAAGAACTTGTTAGAGAGAGGCCTGGAAGGGCAGAGCTCAGGACAGGCTGGAGGCAGCTGGAAGTTTAGTTCTTGCACAGGACAGTTTTTTGGTTGTGTAGGGGCCTCCCAGTCCAGAGGTGACCATGAGTGACTGTGGGTCCTTCACAGAATCCTCAGGGCTCTGCTCTGAGCCTGTGTGTGGATCAGCACATGGTGGGGGAGCCCAAAGTTACATTTAGTGCAGTGTTTGCATTTTCATACTTTGGTGTGTGTCCTTTGGGTGCACTTAGGGATGGGTGACACTGGTCTGGCTCCAAGGCCTGCCCACCCCCTGCTGTTGGATCCCACCTACTCCTTTTGAATAGACTTTGGGTCTGGTCTCTTGAGTGGGACCATTTACTCCCTTTCCAGAGCAGCCTGCCTTGAAAATGTAGAAATAGAGCACAGAATGAGCCTGAAAACTGAGACACTGCTCAGAGGCATGAAAAGGCCACATGTGCCTGCAGGGTCAGAGTGTGTCAGAAATAAGAGGGCTGAGGTACATGGTTGTATTTTTCCTTGGGGTGTTTCGCTCCCATTTCATCTCCTTCCCTCATTTTTTAGCACATTGGGGTGAGTGGAGTTTTAACAAGGGAATTGGGATGTAGATGTCTGGCATCAGGATTGTGCCTAAACCCACTGCTTCCCAGGCAACTGCTGCATTATAAAAAAGTCTCTGCAAATGCATTTTGCAGTTTCAAATGGAATTTGTGCACTATCCTGGACCTTGGTTTTCTAATAAAACATCAGCAGTCCAGGGTGGGTAATATCCAGCAGTGCTTAATTTTAGGAGGATTAAGAGCTGGATCAGTGTGACCCTTGTGAGTGCTCCAGTTAAAGCCAGTTACCACAGGGTGTCACTCCTGCCCTGCACAGGCAGAACCTGCTGGGCATTTCCTGCCTCTTCACACCCTACAGCTCATGCAATTCAGAATATAAAGCTTGACATTTCTGATGTAGTTTCTTTTTCCCCCTCAGTGTTTGGGAAGCTCTGGGTGGTTGGTGTGTGATCTCTGTGCAGGAGGACCAGTGATCCCCTGGGTGTTTCTCCTCCACTCTCCTGTTTTGAATGCTTGTGTGTGTGAGGTGGATTTGCCATGTGTGAGTTGTTGCTCTGCCAGGGCCCTGCTGAACCTGCCAGCAGGGAGGGAAGTGTGGGGTAAATGCCTGTCCTGTGGGGTTGGAAATGAATCAGCTTCAGTGTCAGCAGGGTCATCAAAAGGCTTTTGGAAGCAGCTTCTCTGTTGTGCTTGGCTTAGATTGAGCTGCACTGTCAAAAGAGCAGCTCTGCCTGCCATTTTCCAGGCTGTTATTTCCTATTTGGCTTAAGGTGACACAAACCTGCTTGTCCAGCACAAGAGGTTCCCCCTCCCTCACACTGGCAGGATGGGTTTGTATCCAGGCTAAGAGTGCCCTTCTCCCAGTCATTCAGTCTGAGCTGGTTCCTCAGTGTGTTCTGCTCTGTGCTCACACATTGTGCCAAAATAAGAAGGGGTTGTGTGGTGGGCAGTGGGGGGCAAACCCTGGCTCCTGGCAGGGCTCAGCTGCAATGTCATCCCTTCCCTGTGGTCACACAGCCAAAAGCCTCCTGACTTCATCCCTGTGTAGGTTGTGAATTTGTGGAGCTGCACTCAGGACAGAGTAGGGAGCGTTCATGGATTGGGGACAGCTGGAGGCAAAGGGCACACCTTGAACTGCTGGAAATGCAGCAGCACAGACAGGGCTGCTTTGAACTCACCAGTGGGTGCTCTTGAAGCACAGAGGTACCTGTCAGCTCCCTGCTGGTGGTGGGACAAGGACAGGAGGGACAAAGGAGAGTGAACTGAGGCCACTGGCACTGGACTGTTCCTGTCATGGCTCCTGTGGCTGCAGAGTCCTGCTGCTCTGCTGGGTGAGAGATCACCAGGGATGGATTGTTGGCTCCTTAGGAGTGTGGTAGGATGGGTTTCACACTCAGTGCCACATGAACAGAAGAGCCCTGGAATGACAATTCAGGATCTAATGCTTTCTGGAATAGTAAGTGGCATTTCTCTTTCTTAGTGTAAGTGTTTTGCATGTTCAGGTATTGTGTATTTTTTCCTGGTGATGTTGCAGTGCTGTAGGATGCTGTGTGTCTCCACTGATCTCCAGCTGGTCATTTCTGTTTATTACACGCTCCCATGGATTTTTTTTTAAAAGCAATTCTACTGTCATTGTATAACAAGCCATGAAGCAGAGTTGGTGGCTGTTCCATGGCCACCACAAGTGGCACTGCTGAAACCCAACTCACCTGGAGGAGGGAAATGCAGCAGCTTTTGGCAGCACCACGTGCACCCAATTTACATCATGTAGAGACTTCAGCCTGATCCCTTTTCCCCAGATGCTGACACTGTTCCTGCTGGCACAGTGCCCACACAGGAGAAGGAATTTTCTCAATTTCCTTTACAGAGGCCAAGTATTTGAGTCATCTGAGATCACACATAGGTCAGGTTTGCTTATTACAAACGTGGAACTGGCAACTGATAGAAAGGAAAGTGCATTTGTTTGAAACACCAAATGCTGCTCCTGAGGTTCCATGAATTAAATTTATTCCAGATGCTCTTGTTCCGATTGGTCTCTTTGTTGCTCCAATTCTCAGCAATGTCCCTGTTGTTCAACTGCTTTAAGTCTCACCTAATTCACTCTGTTGCCTGCTCTGTGCTGAGAGCCAGGCCTGCACTCCAGGGACTGTAATTAACTGTCTGCACAGGGTCTTTGTGTAACTGGGGCTGGGAGGAGAAATTCCACCAAGGTAAGACCAAAACTACCTCAGCATTCTGAGAGCTCTTCCCTCAAAATCCCCAGACAAATCCATGGCCTCATTCACGCAGATATCTGTCTGTTGTTCTAACCACATGCAGACACATTCTTCACCTTGATGGGTCCATGGTTTGTTGTTCCTGTTTTTTTACCAGGCCACCATTTGCCAGTACCTGCCAGATTTTGTTAAGAATTTTTTTAAAGTAATTAAAACCCACTAACTCTTGTCAGAAAACTCTACAGAACAAGGTGCATTATCTTAACAAAACATCTTGGCACTCCTGTAAACATCTTGTCTAAATGCTCTGCCCTTTGACAGATGACAGTACCCAGCTTTCTTCAGTAGATTTTATCCACATCTTTGAATTGTAGCAGAAAATGGATGTTACTGGTTTTGCTTTCTGCTTTCCCTACACAATGCAGTGAGCTTTCCAAAATACACAGCCCACTGTGCTCACTAGACAAATATGAAATAGTTTCTTTTGCATCTATGGCACTTCAGCCTTGAGTGCAGCAAGTAAAAGATTAAATAATTTGAACTGAAATAAAAGCAGTAGTCCCTCTTTCTCTTTAATAGACCCTTGGAATAACTTACAGCACTTGTGTTTGTACGAGTGTCTGGGAAAGGCTGTGACAATCACGTTTCCCAGACTGTGAGGAAAAAGCAAAGAATTTGTTAAATATATTTAAAGATGGTTTGTACACGTAAGAGAACTGTAAGCCCTGGGTTTAATTACGTTGTCTGGAATCACTGCAGGAATTTGGGCTGTGAAGTGGTGGAGGAGTTAAGAACAACATTCATCCCCTTTTGGGAAAGTTTGGTTGGAGACCTTAGGGAGCACAGTGATGCAAAGACTAAATAACTGGTGTTTGGCCATAGGATATTGTCATTCCTTGCACAGGATTGCTGATCATAGCAGGCTCTGTTGTGAACACAAGCCATGGGGAGCCAGTTATCCTGATGGACTGAATCCCTCTGGCTGACTGGAGTTCACTCCTCAGCACACAGGTAGTAGCAATGCAAATAATTAATAGTAATTTCTTCCCTGCTCTGTTAAAAAATAAAAGGCCCAGTTATGTGGTGGCCAAACTCTTCCAAAGGCTTCCCAGAGCAGGGTGAGCTCCCGGGGAGGAAGCACAAAGTGCCTTGTGGTGTGTCCTTCCTCTCCTTGGAATGTTTGTTTGGCATCATTACATGTCTTTGAAATTCTTCTGAAACTTATTGCTCATCTTTTCCTTCCCATTTCCAGCCATCCCTTCCCAGTGAAGCTGTTTACCCTCTGTAAAGAAGAGATCAAAAGATCCAAAGACATCCGGAAGCTTCGCTCCAGCATCGGAGTGTGAGTGCCTGAAACTGAGCTTTGCTCACAGAAAGGGGAGAGTATTTAAATCACCAGCTGGAGCAACTAGGTCTAATTCATGAGGAATTTAAATGAAAAATGCACACAAGTACATGTGAGCAAAGGTTGTGAGAGTGTCATGTACTTGTGGGTGGTTGGGGTGAACCAGATGATCTGATAAAACTGAACAGCTTAAAATGTTGATGCTTGTAAAGATGCAGGGAATTATTTGCTCTTTCTTTGTAGAGAGCTTGACTCAGTGCCAATGACAAATATATATAATTAATTGATTAGATCTTAGATGTGCACTAGAATGACCCAAAAAAATCTGCAGAATGTGAAAGCCCTTGCACAGGTCAGGCAGCAGAGGGCAAAAACCAAGTCCCCAGCTGGGAAGAACAGTGCTGGGTGAGGAAAGGAGGAAAAAAGACAAAGCAGGTTCATTGGCAGGAGCTTGGCAAAATTATTCCAGTATAACAATGTCAAGCAATTACTTTATTGACTTTCATTTCCTTTAATTTCTTAGTTAGGGGTAGTTTCAGAGTGCAGGGCAGCCTGAAATGAGCTGTAGCCCATGTCTCTGGGTTTTATCTTTCCCCCTGACCTGCATACCCCATGCCTTTCCTCCCCCCCTGCCCTCAGTGTCCATGGCAGAGCCTGGTTCAGGGGTGGTTTTTAGTGAGATTTGGTGCAGCTGGTCAGTAGCTTTGACCCCCTCATCCTGAGCCTCAAAATGTACCTGTGCAGTTACAATATCTGGTCTTCTGCTTGTTTTCTAGGTTTTGTGGCCTGATCCAATTCCAAGGAGACATGAGAGAGAAAGTTTTCTTTCAGCTGTTCCTCCTCCTTTGCCATCCCTTTCCTATAGTAAGTACTGAAGACTTTGCACATAGGACTGTCCTATTTAAAACACAAACAGAAAGCAGCACTCTGCCAGTGTGAGGGACCAGTAACAGCACTGGGCTCTTCCCTATGGCTTCTGGATGATTCCAAAATCTGCCTCTGCCCCCTCCTTCCCCCCAGATCCGGAAGACAACAGCCAGCCAGGTGTATGAGATGCTGCTCACCTACGGGGATGTGGTGGACCCTGACACCCTGGAGGAGGCCATGGCCATCCTCAGTGACACCAACTGGTAAGTGCAGCTCTGCCAGGCCAGGCCTTACCAGTTATCAAAGCCAAAATGACTTTCTGGGTCCCCTGAATTAACAGCCTTTGGAAGCTGCAAGAAACAACCCGGTGGGTTCAGCTCTTTCTGGCTTCCAGGCCACAAAAGCACTGCAAGGAATTCCTCTGTTCTAAAGAACTGTCCAGTGTATTGTCCCAGTGGAAGTGGGATGTATAAAATCACCACTAGCTAAAGTAAAATACCCATATTTTTCTAACAGCATAAAAAGGGAGGAAATCTTGGAAGTTTTCCATGAAAGGGAGACGGGGCTGTGCAAACAGTCAAACTGCAACTGCACAGACAGTTTCTTGGCATTGATGAGCACTGGCAGGATTTGGGAAAGGAAGGATCTCTGCAAGCTGGAAAACAACAGAATTAGCAGAACAGCTCAAATCTCCCATGAAATGTAATTACTCAACATGCTACAAGTGTTGTATTCAAGCAAATGTTTGGAATTGGAACAGTTTAGATGTTTCCCAGGCATATGATGGCATGGCTTAAACAACCACTTTATGGAATAGAATGCATTTTTTATCTACTCTTACCTGTACCATTGGCTTCTTCCAAGGTCCTGTTCTCCATGAACACAATCCAGGACTGGGACAGGAGCAGGGAACCAGCATTTTGGCACTGGATTTTCCCTTTCTGCAAATTTTAGCATTGTCCATCACCTGGGTTGATAAAAGGCTGCAGGGTTTGGAGCTTTGAGGGAATATTGAATTTTAAGGTACTCATTAGTTTTGCTGCCATTTTTAACAATTTTTCCCTGTCACAGACCTGGTCCTGGGGCTGCTGCCCCACACAGCACTCACAGTTAATACACCAGAACAGAAAGATATAAAAAAAATATATAATTTATTTAGTCATTATATTAAATGGCTTTTTGTCTTCAGTGACATTTCATGGAAATAAAATTTATCCCAGACAAGTTCAAAGAACAAATACACCTTAAGGCTGTACATTTGCAGACTTCATGCTACATTGTTTTGACTTTTATATACTTCCCATAAGAGTTTATTTCTCTGCTTCAGCTTAAATAACACTATAGCTGGGAAAACTGAGTTTGTCATTGTGAGGGGGTGGCTGCTGCTGGTTTTTTTAATTTTCCAGTGCAGAATTAGAACAACAGCCTCATATTTGGAGGATTAGTTACCAGCAATTCTGCCTGTGGTTACAATTCCTTGTTTAACTGCACATGGAGGTTTAGGAGTGTGTTTGGGGTCATTCAGTGTTCACTTATGAAACCTGCACTTAGGAGCACAGCCTTGCTCAGAAATTGCATCAAGAATTTTACCAGAAACCCTGGAGCAGAGAGAGAGGTGACTGCTGTCACCAAGGATGGTTACAGGACCAAACATCAGGAAAAGCAGTTCTAGTTCAGCTCTGCTCTTAAACAAGTGGGTTACTAAAGCAAAGCAAAATATTTCCCCATAACCACTCCAGAAAAAAAAAAAAATCTTCTTTTATCTTGCCATTTTCTGGGTGTGTTTGGCTGCCTGGTTTATTCTGGCTTGGAGCAAGCCCTGAATCCCCTGGTGTAGTGTGGCCGTTGAGATCAAAGTCAAAGCTCATTTACTCCAAACTTAATTGTTTAATCTTGGTAGATTTGAGCTGTTTACAGCAGGAGAGGGTTGAAGCCATTGCTGAGTGTCAGAGTGAGCTGTTTGTTACCCCTGAGCTCCCTCAGTGCTAAAACAATCATTCTGAGTTCTGAATTACACCAAACATGAACAGCAGGAAGCCAAATGAGAATTCATTTGGGGGAAGATGGTAATTATTGGGATACACACATTTGTTCCTTGTTGGGGCTACAGACAGTTTATCATGTAATTGTGTCATGAGGAGTTTAAACAAATTACTCTATAAATAATACATTTTGTTTAGCCACAGGAAGGTTGCCAGTAGTAAATAAAACAAATTGTACAAGGTGTAACAAAAACAATGTCTAGGTTATTTCTACTTGCACTTTTTGCTTTTTCTCTGTAGTTTTTGGACTCTCTGTTTATGTGCCAAGCGTTTAATTACAAATTGCTCATTTACAGTTTTATAAATTTTGAATATTTGGGGGATTTTTTTTTTTTGTAACTGACAGTTCTGGAGAAAATTATATTGTGGACATGATGCCATTCCAGAAACTTTTCTTAAAGACTCACAAGTTTTAGGTTTAGATTTTCTATTTCAGGACAAAGCTTCTGCAGAGTGTAAACTGTTCTCCAAATCCAGCAACTTTAGAGATT
The DNA here is from genome assembly GCA_013400695.1 of Neodrepanis coruscans. Lineage (NCBI taxonomy): Eukaryota > Metazoa > Chordata > Aves > Passeriformes > Philepittidae > Neodrepanis > Neodrepanis coruscans. The sequence continues at coordinate 10,743 of VYZS01004331.1, read as the reverse complement.
AAATTAGTGAAATTCTAGTCAAAAGGGTTGTATTAGTAAGTGTTTGGTTTTTTTTCAAATACAAAACTCTAAAAGAGTTTGGGGTTGGACATTTTTAGTAGCATTTTGGTGTATTTATGGCTTAGGCTGGTCCAAAAATGTCAACACAACACAAACTCCTAGAATTTGAAATGTACATGAAATAACCTCATAATCCAGCAGTACCACAGGGACCATCCCTTCAGATGATGTTGGAATGTTGGCACCTTCAGATTTTCATGTGTGAATTAACTGGAGAACCTTTGCCCACCAGGGAAGCAGAACTGCCCGTGGTGAGGGAGAGACGCAACTGCCTCTGTGAGCTCCTGAAAGTGCCCAAACCTCAGCTGGTGTCCAAGCTCCAGGTGGGAATGTGCTCCAGAGGGTTCTTTGTTCCTGGAGGGGTGTCCTGATCCAGCTGCAGAACAGGGGGAGTAGCAGTGACACCTCACCCAGCAGCACCAGGAGGCTGCAGCACAGAGGGTCAGACTCTGCTCCTCTGCCCTTCCTGGGCAATGGGAAGAACACAAAACCTTCCCCCTTCCAACAGCAAAGTCATGGTGTGCAAACCACAGGGTTCCAACAGTGCTGAAAGGAAGAATGGGATATAAAAATGTAGATGTTCAGTGGGAGACAGAGAAGACATGCAGCTCTAGGTCCCATGGCATTCCAATGCAGACAGTTTGGAATTGCCCATCTGCTCAGTATTTCAGAAGTACAGGATTTTTAGGGATTGAGGAGAGCTTCCCCTTGCTCCCTGGCCAAAGCTGAATTACTACTGTTTTAGAGGACAAGTGTTACTGTAACCATTTATAAAAATCTATTATTTTTACTTTGACTAATACAAGACCAGGTAAAAACTTGAGGCTACTTTCCCAGTGTCCCAGACATCCACAGCACATCATCTACTCCTTAACTGATTAAGCTTTAAAATAGTGGTTTGACCTTGTACAGTGATGACACAGCTCCATGTGACCTCTGATTTTCCCCTCTCTCTGCAGAGTTCAGCTTGAGGAAGCTGCAGACACTGGTCTGTACCTGGAGCTGGTGGTTCCAGTGCCATCAGGATGGGAAGAGGCTGTGCCATGGCATCCTGACAGGCTGGATCTCAGCAGGAGCTGAGCTGGACAGTGCTGGACAGAAGAGGCAGGGCCTGTGTGGGAGCACTGATGTGCTGATGTGCCACAGGAAGGCAACTAGAACTCATTGTTTCCAGTTTTTAATGTCTTTATCTGGCAGGTTCTTGTCATGCTCCGTCACTGACCTGTCTGGTCTGATGTCAATGATTTGTATGTCCCCAACTGAACAGAGCCTGTGCTTGCTGTCCACACACTGAGTATTAAACCTGACCTGCTGCACTGCTCTCTAAAGCATTTGTTTTTTATCAAGTGGAGAAATCTGTCTTTCCTATACCAGAGTCAATCAAAAAACCCCAGGTTTCACTTCAGCTAAAGCCTCTCTTAACTACTTTTTGTTTAAGTAATTCAGGCAAATGGGGTTTGTGGTAAAGTAGCTTTAGGGATGAAGCTGCCAGGAGCCCAGCCCATTTCTTACCCAATATCAAAGGAAATGGCTCCAACACTGACCTTGTTGATTCTCCTGTAATGGGGAAGGCAAAGGCACAGGCCCCAGGATACTGTAATTATACTGTTATTTGATGGCTTTAATTAAATCCCACTATCCCAACCCTTGAAGAGGGGCTGTGTGCCTGTATCTATTCAGGCAGAGCAGCTAAAACCAAACCAGTGTCTCTGTGAAATACCTGCTACAACNAATCCCACTATCCCAACCCTTGAACAGGGGCTGTGTGCCTGTATCTATACAGGCACATTCCTGCAAATTTGAAAGGAAGGGAAAATTCAGGCAGAGGAGCTAAAACCAAGCCAGTGTCTCTGTGAAGTACCTGCTACAACCTGCAGCTGTTCACTGCCAGAACTACAGCCTGGCTCTCTCTGAGATGCTGTTTGTTTTTGAAGAAGGTAATTAAGATTGTTTAATACTTCCTAAGTATACTTTGAGCCTGGACTGGCAGGTGGAATTAGTGAAGATCAGGGTTATTCACTGACTGTTAAACAAGTGGTTTCTCAGCTCACACACTGAGCAGCAGCTGGAGTTGGCCACAGGAGCCCTGAATCCAAGGATGCTCCCCTTGGATCCCAGTCAAACTGACTGATGTGCAACAGTAAAAGGAGCACACAGCCATTACCTGTGCTGTAACTACAAGCTCCCTCACAAAGGGGTTGTTGCTCAGCCCCAAGATTAAATAATGAAGCACAAATTGCTAAAAAAGGCTAAACCCCTGACCACTTTGGGCTTCCTGCACACAGATACATGAATAACACAGTTACCAAAGCCTCACCTTGGGTTTAGTTAAAGTGATAATAATCTGTCCCTTCCTTCAGGTTCAGCATGTCCAGGTTTGTTTCAAAAGCTCCACCTGTCAAATCCTGCAATGGAAGAACAAGAGAATTAAATCAATCAGACAAACTCATTTCAGGTTGTAACAGGTTTGGGTAATTTGGTTCTTTTAGACCACAGGAGAAAGTCCAATTTGCAGAACTAAACAAATAAAACAAGGCTCAGAAATGTTTCCATTCAAAAATTAAGTGCATGTTGAAAAGTGACTGTTCAGATCAGTGCAGGGGATATCACACAGCTCATCAACTCATCTGCTCTGCAGCTGCTCAGCCCAGCTCAGCTCCTTTTGTTTCCTAAGGCAGCCACTGGCAGAGAATGGACCAAGTTTGACAAAACAAGAGGTTTGAGTAGATTTTGAGCACTGATAAGTTTGTCTGATAAAACAAACCTTTCATCAGGCAGCTGAAATATTCTGCAGAGTTAAAGGTGTTTCCTTCTGAGCCCCTCTTGTGTTATCAGGACAGGAACCAGGGTAGGTTTGTTCCATGAGCAACATCAGTGATGTCATTAAGAAAACATGGCAACATCAGCATTTCTGAGCATTTCTGCTGGGGTCTTCCTGGAGTCTTAATTCTACTGAGCTTCAGGAATGCCACCAAAAAAACCCCACAAACCACCCTAATTAAAGCTGACAATACCATAGGAGTAGATAAAGCAGTTGCTCATGTTCTTGTGATTGGCCCAGAGCAGCAACAGTGAAGTTTTAACAATGTACAACACAACTGGGAGTCTTTAGGATGGGAAATTGTAAAACTGAATCCAAGTGAAACTGGAATTAAAGGAGATGGAACACGAGACTTAGGCAAAAAATTGCTCTGGGCTCTTTAATGAACATGAGTTCAGAAATGAAGTTTTCTGTGTCCCATGGAGGACTCTGCTTCCAGCTTCCCTTGGACCCCTCAGCTGAACAGCCCAGGGACACACTGGTGGCATTTCAAGGACATTTAATGATTATCAAGATGCCAAACTGGTCCATCTGCAGAACTTACCACTCACATCATCAGGGAATTCTCCTCAGAAATGCAGGTCTTGATATTGACCTTTAGCCTCCACTAATGATTCCATAAAGGCAAGATTTCACAAGTTGTGTTTAACTTGCAGAAATAACCTGCTCTATGGAGGGGTTAAACAAAATACATCAAAGAGCCCAGATGCCAAATGAAGGGGGAGAGCCAAACACAAACCCTTCATTCCCAGAGCACAGGACTGAGGTGGCAGAACCAGGCAGGGCTGTACAATAACTGGTCTAACAGCAAATTTTCTGAAAACCTTCTACAATCAAACTCCTTTAATTACTGCGACAGAAAAATAAAAATCCCTTTCATTTCCAGCCCTTGGAATCCAAGCCAAATCAGGGCACAATGCAGCATTTCTGAGCATTTTGCTTTTACCTCCAAGCAAGAGCAAACACAGAGCACAAGCCCTTGGGTGAAGTGGTTCTGCAGGCGGCTGCTCTGACCAGATAAAGCCACACTTTTATTCTCCACAGCAAAAACCTACACAGAGAGCAGAATTCCAGCTCCAGCCCTTTGTGAAGCCATTATAAAATGCAAACTGAGCAAAGATCAGAAGAGTCCTGCTTCTTCCAGAAGGATTTGCTGTGGTACCAAAGCCTGAAGAAATAAATAAGCCAATGGTGCTCCAAGTGTGCAGCCAACAAAGTCACTTCTTGTAAACAACCCTCTTAATAAACACATCTAATCTCCAAAATCACCCTCTCAATGCTGCACAGAAACATGCAGGTTTTGTCTGTATCAAAATAAAAATAATCCCCTGCCATGAACAGCAAAATAAAAGCCAGCAAAGCCCCTTAAAGGACACTTTCTTCAGAAGAAGAATGGTGACAAACTCAGGTTGGTAAAGAACAGAATAGCAAATGCTCAGTGGCCATGAGTGCAAAAAGAGACTGAAATCCCAACTGAAGCCACAGAGCAGAGTTCTCAGACAAGATGTTGTATAATGGTCTCATTGTGAGGGCTCCACAGATTAAATGTGCTTGAGAACAGGTTGCACAGATGTTTTGTCTGGGGACTTCCACCCACCATCATACATAGTATGAAAAATTAAATTAGTTGTAATAGTACTTTCTGATCCAGGAGTTTATCAACCAAGAGCACAAGACAAGGCCCTGAGGCTCTTTCAGTCTGGCTGTACAACCCCTAGTTGTGATCTCAGAGCTGATCATGGGGTTGGCAGTGCCCAGGCTGTACCACAGGAGCTGAGATTCAGTTAATCCATCCCTGACCAGACCTGGTGCAGTGTTACTGTCGGTGCCTGGGTGTAGCTGCAGGTTTTAGTTACTGTCAGAGAGTTTTTTTACTGAGAGTTCACAACTGGAGTGTATTTGCTCTTTTTTGCTTTAAAACTTCTGTGTTATCCCATACACTGTGTTACCACAGCAAAGAACTGCTGGTTGTCATCTTCTGGTTTTGTTATTGGGTTAATTAAACCCCCTGAAATAAGTTACCACAGAAGATGCTTCAGGACTGGCAGTGCCAAAGTGGCTTTTAAGGTCTGATTTAAGAAACAAAGCCTTTGCCAAACATGAGGCTGCAAAATGTCAGGACTGAAGGAGTCCTGTTTGAGTGCTGATGCTCATGTGTGTTTCCAGTGGTGTTGGGCAGGGAAGTACCACAGATCCAGCTCCTTTACAGAAGCTGCACCTTTTCTAACTCCTAATTCTGCCCAGGGTTTAAATCCCTGAAATACCCTGCACAGTCAGTTTGATAGAAAAGGCCATTCAACTGCAAAAGCCTCTGGGAAAAGCTCCTTTCAGTAAACAGAAACTCCTTTCCCAAGGATGAAGGTGCCACTCACCAGCTTCACACAGATCACAAACGGTGGAGTTGCTGCTCTGAAGTGACACACAGGGATCTTGGGTTTTGGCCTCTCCTGCAGGGAAAACCAGGAGACACACAAAGGTGACTGCCTTGGGTTTAGGAGCTGCTGAACTCCCAGTGGAAGTTGTTAAATGGTTTATACCCAAGTGTGACTCGCCAAGGATCCAAACTGCAGAATTTCCTAAGGATTCACAAAAGGTTGCAGAACAATCTTCTTGCTGATTGATCTGAGAGGGTGGGTGTGTCTTGGGAAGGCAAATGCCCGGGATCTGTATCAGTCAGACTGACACTGGCAGGCAGGGAGTGCTCAGTATTCCAGCTCAAAGCACTCCCTGGCTTCCCAGTGCAGACCCTGACTGTGCAGGTGCTCCAGGCTCAGCACAAGCTGGACCTGAGCTGGGGCCCCTCCTGCCCCTCCCTCAGTCCTATTCCCATCAGATACCAGGACCTTACAACCCCAGGCTGATTTGAGTCACAAGATAATTAGCTCAAAAACTTTTTTTGAGGGTTCCTTTCCCTTTCACTTTTATCCACCATAAGACAAATTCTACTCCCACTTAAAAGAAAAACCTGTCAGTGAAGAACTACCATCAGAATCCTTTCAGAATGGGTATTTTTTTCTTTCTAAACTGATTTGAGTGAGTGTGAGACCCACAGTTCTGGCTCCAGTTTGCATTCACTATGAATCCCCAGTCTTCTGTCATGGCCCCCTTACCAAACTGAGCTGCTATTCAACATTTAAAATCAGTGATATATTCCTTCATCACATTTCCCAGGACATTCCAGATCACAGTAAGAAAGCCAGAGTGGTTATAACTCACCTCAGATTCCTCATAAGTGTAGAATCCTTTCTTAATTTTCTTTTCATCAACATCACAAAATGCAGTGACCTGGCAGAGAGGAGCAGAGCAGTTGAGAGCAGGATTTCAGCTGTAGTGTGTCTGTGTAAGGAATGCCGCAGGCATGGGATGGACACAGGAACAGGGCAACACACCCTGGGCCTCCTCCAGAGCTTAAACATTCATTAAATCCTTCCTGGGTGTATCTTAAGGAGATGGGCAAGTTCTGCAGTTGTCTCTGAGCACATTCTGTTTTCAGGAACATGAGGACAAGAGATCAAAGCCACTGACTGTAGAAGAACATCTGTGAGACCATCAGCCCCATTCTCAGTGACAGGCTGATCAAACTAAAACCAGAGACCAGTCTCCTCGTTTTGGCACTTCCACTAAAAACCCAAGATAATACCAATCTCCTTTTTAGAATAGAATAGGAATAGAATAGAATGTACCACCAGACACCTCTGGTGCATCCCTGCTTTGGGTGCTCTGGCAACACCAGCCTCAATTTTAGGGTATAACACACCAAGTGTGGCAATTCCTCTGGCCATGGACTTGTATTTTTCAGCTGAAAAGTGCAGCAAATTTGGTGTTTAACCACGTCTAACTACTGCCTTATTTTGGTTGTCCTTCCTGGAGTTATGGCAGCATTATTTGCAGCCTGAGGTGCCAAATATTTCAGATGGTGTTTTATTTGCATTCCTCATAAACATGCAGGCAGAATAAACTCCTGCCATCCAAGAGACACAGTGGCCTTATTTTGAGCCTTTAGGTTGCCAGGAACATTTTGGAAGACTTTTTAAAATAAACATGGCTGTGTTTTCCTCTGCCTTCCATTGGATCTATTCAGATTATCTCCATGGAGCTCTTATGTTGAAGCAGAACAGTTGAGATAGTCGAGGTCCTACAGAAATCAATTTTTCTGGTGAAAGCTGGATAGCAGCTTTCATATCCTTTTAATTGCTCCATTAAAAATTGATTAACAACACTTACTGCTGAGAAAATGTGAAAAGCCAAACAGCTGTTTATTAATTTATTAAGTTAGAGAAGGCTGCAAAAGCCTGGCAGGTTTTCCATGTCTCAAATCTCTCTCAAACATTTTCTTCCTGTGATTAAGATGGTTTTCTTTCACCTAAAGTGACCTCATTCTGTTTGTGCAGAGGGAAACACTGGGGTTTTTTGATACCATAATATCACTTCCTTCATTACACATCAATGGAAGAGAATGCAAACAAAAATACGGAGGGATTACAAACAGGGCTGAACACCATCACTGCACCAAGCAATGTGCAAAATGAGCTGTAAACTGGAGGGGGTGGGCAGGGAGAGCCCTTGGAAACACTTGGAGGGGCACATTCAGACCTGGAAAACAGGCACCAAAAGAAAGAACAGAATATTAAGAAAACATTACATTTTCTTGGTGAGCCTTTGTGACTGAAGGGATCCCATCACAGGCTGGCAGATCCAGACCTGCCCTGGGTGATCCTGAACCCCTGTGTCAGGCATTATAATGGAAACAGGGAATTCAGGGCAGTGCAAGGAAGTTGCTGGACTCTGTACCAGGTGTTTGTGGCTGGAGCAGCTGAGTGAGACAGGAACACACACAGGCAGCTCCTTCAAGCACTGACTGAGAAGCAGGGGCTTTCTTCTTCTTGCTTAAACACAAATTAATACACTTGACATCCCTGACCCTCTTTCCAGTAATGCTTTACTGGAGGTGAAAGATCAGATGGTGTGACCTGAGCACATCCCAAGTTCTCCTCTACCCATTTATTTCCATGTGGACACACACAGGGATATAAATATGTTGTCCATGAAGAGAAGCAAATAGAAGCTACTATGGAAAGAGAGGTTCCTCAGCTGTTTTCTCTTCATTCTGTGTTAACCACCTTCAAAATTCTCCAATATTCTGCAACCTCAGTCCCACCAGCAGTGTTTTACTGTCCTGGAAGCTGTGATCATAACAAAATTCAGCAGGATATGCCTTCACTGTCAAACCAACAGAGTTCTAGGAACAAAACAGTCCAAGACACTGACTTATCTTCCAATAACTGAAGCTATTTTTGCAGTTGTTTAAGCTCCTAGAGATAATAAAACCTAAAATAAACCACCAAAACACACAACACAAGGTAAAGTGAAAATCTATGTGCAGTCCCCTGCCAGCAACTGAGAATTCAGCTGTAGGATCTGTGCTGCAAAGTGTCACAGTGCTCATCCTCAGCCACATCCTCCCTTGTCCTGTCACTCCATCCCCCTGGAAACAGTCTCTCTCCAAAGATAGTTCTTGCATCACTAAATTGCCAATAATCACAATCCTTTCTCTCACTCTGAGCTCACAGGTGAGTCTGTGAGAAATTTCCCTTGGAAGGTGGAAACCGCTCAAACCCTTTCCTGAGTTACCACTGAGGTATCTCCCTGTAAAACCCTGAATGGATTCAGCCAGCTTTAACCTGATATTTACAGCAGAATAAAACAGGTCAGACTTGAATGGGCAATTTTTCTGCCAGGCTGTTCACCATGTGGGTGGCCAGAATGTAAGTCAACTGTTTTTCTGACACACACTATTTATTTTCTAATTAAAGCAAAGCTATGTCTGGAGTCTAAATACAGGACTTAGGCTAGTTGTTTATCCTATGAGGAGAACTCAGGGCATCAGGCTTATGTGAGTTATTTACTTTATACTCCATCAGGATAAACCCACAGTTACCTATTTATTTTCCTGCATNATTCAGCCAGCTTTAACCTGATATTTACAGCAGAATAAAACAGGTCAGACTTGAATGGGCAATTTTTCTGCCAGGCTGTTCACCATGTGGGTGGCCAGAATGTAAGTCAACTGTTTTTCTGACACACACTATTTATTTTCTAATTAAAGCAAAGCTATGTCTGGAGTCTAAATACAGGACTTAGGCACAGTTGTTTATCCTATGAGGAGAACTCAGGGCATCAGGCTTATGTGAGTTATTTACTTTATACTCCATCAGGATAAACCCACAGTTACCTATTTATTTTCCTGCATTAATGGGCTTCTTTCTTGTAGCTTTTATGAACCATCTATCCATCCATGAACTCCTGTCTCCCTGGGAGGAGCCTATGAATTATAAAGCCATTAAACAGTTCCAATTTGCTGGGGTTTTGCCCTCCTTGTAGCAAAATGACTCTCTGGCAATGCCTCTGACAGTGTGACAGGGGCTTACAGAGTCCTCAGGTCACACTTCAGTTTTTAAGAAAATACATAAATGATCACATAGTTTTGTTTTGAACAGCACTTGAATGAAAATCTCCACAATCCCAAAAATACGCTGCCGATACAGCAAAAGAAGCAATAATAAGTACAAAAATGTCCGGGGGAAAAAGCTCATTAGGAGAGCGCACAAAAATGGAGGTACGCCATGGCTTCTAAGCTGGAAAAACAACGACCTGGGCTCTCTCCACGGCTTCTTCTTTCCAGCAAGGCACGAAAAGGGAGCCCTCAAAAGCTGCTTTTCTGCCCGAAAAAGGTCCGCTCAGCCCCCGATTAGTGCCTAGGAGAGGCANACTCTCTGGCAATGCCTCTGACAGTGTGACAGGGGCTTACAGAGTCCTCAGGTCACACTTCAGTTTTTAAGAAAATACATAAATGATCACACAGTTTTGTTTTGAACAGCACTTGAATGAAAATCTCCACAATTCCAACACAAAGGAAAACTAATTTTCTGCTAATTCTCTCAGCTCAAAACTGGAAGACTCAGCTGGGTATCTGTTATAGACAAGCTTTGGAATTACTGCCATTTTTATAAGTATGGATTGCAACATCCATTAACAGTGGTGCAAAGGGAAAAGGAGAAATAGCTTTCTCCCTCATAAAGAAAGTTTACATAGCTCAGAAGATAAGATTTTTACCCCAAACCAATCTCTGCTTGGGGAGGACACGTTTGAAGAAGATAAAAGCCCTTCTCTGGCTGGTTCTCCCTCATAAACACAGGGACACCCAGGCTGGGGCTATCAGACCTCCCTGGGGAAAGGGAGATTAATGGGCAGCAGATTGATCCTCCTGCAAATGTACAACCTGGGAAGTCACAGAAGGACCAGGAGTGTCTGTAGGAAGGACAGAAGAGTGGGTTGGCTGTCACTACCTGCCTGTCTGAGCTCTGCTGTGATTTCACAATTGTTTCCTCTGGGAATGTTCCTCACACTTCTCATTCCATTCAGATTTCCTAATGGAGGAACTGAAAGATTTCATCAGCCTGATGACGCCCTTTTATGGTGAATGATCTCCACAGGATTTTATTCCCTCACCTTATTTTCACCTGTGCTTTGCTTTAGGTCTGTAATGAACATTTACAGGAAGCAACAAAACAGAATTACAGCACATTCTCAAGGTCTGCTCGAGCTGGAAGGGTAAGAGAGGCAAGTTTGACATGGGAGAGTGAATAACTGAGCAGAACATGACAGAAAACTGCAAAACCCTTTCAATAAATGGTCACCTGCACACTGTCCCTCCTTGTTACATCAGCTGGTCTCAGCTTCACAGGGACAACCTGCAAACTCCACAAAACCCCACAAGAGCAGATCTTCCCTCCACATCTCATGCAATCCTCCAACTGTTCTGAACTTCTAGTGACCCTCAATTCCTCTATTGATAATTCTTC
>VYZS01004330.1:15526-54984 GCA_013400695.1 Neodrepanis coruscans | reverse complement strand
TTTTTTTTCCAACCCACAACAGGAGCATTTTCTACCACTTGACAGAGGTGTGCAAGTATCCTGACCAGGGCTGTGCACAGGAGAATTAAGATCATTCATCATTCTTTCCACAAGCTGTCTTTATTTTAGACATTCAATAGCCTGGATACTCAGCAGCCTAACTGATGGCACAGCCTCTCCTCAGAGCAGGGGTGAGACAGACTTTTTTATTTTATACGGGCAAATTTTAAAGCTTTTTCCAGAAACAAAAAGGGAAAACCATCAAGCCAAGCATGTATTAGTTTGGCTTTTGCACTTCAACAAAGCAGACAGATCTCTTCAAACACCTTTCTCCAGTAAGTGACAATACCAACCTTTGCTGTGAGCCAGGTCAAGGAAGGAATACAAGCACGTTTCTTCACAGGCATGCTGTGGCATATCTACAGAAAGTACTGGCAGGCCTCCACTTACATCCAAAACTATGAAGTGAAAAATGCTTCTGTAGCTATTTTTCCTTATCTGAGGATTCCCACATTATTTATTTCAGCCTCAGTCTTTGTCTACGTATTTTTTTCTATAATCTAGCATGATTCAGCACTTACATAAAAATAGATACACGGATGTTCACTGTTTCACAAAGGTAAGATTGGAAGAAATATATTGTATTTGCCTACATTTTAAAGAAAAGCTGGGTTGGGAAAAGGCACACTGGAGCTCTCTACAGAGGAATAAGGTGGAGAAGGGAAAGAGTGAATCACATGAGCAACATCAATTCCCTTTACATTAATTTCCTTTTGTTTTTACAGCATTGTAAATATTTTACTTTATTGCTCAAAGCTGATCAAAGGAGAGGCAGAGGGAATATATTAAGAAAAATTTGCATATTTGTAAGGGAAAGAAAAAGCCAGTTTCAAATCTAGCCTTATACTCACTGGTTATCAGAAACTGAACTTCTAGAAGCAGGCAGTATTTAGAACCAGAGGGCTTATGCATTCATCTGGGAAGCAGAAATTATACCATTACTTTGAATACTACCTTGATAACCAACTAAAGCCATATTTTTGTATCTATTGGCAGAAAATTCTTCAGGAAAGAGATGAAGTCGATTTTGACTAGCAAAACCCTAACAAACAGGTTGTTAATGCCTCATTGCTCTGAGCCCACAGGACTGCAGCTCCTGTCTCAGGGACCTTCGAGAATTCATTTAATGGACACCAGAACAGCCACAAGCTATTGCCTAAGAAGTGTTGAGTACAGCCTCTACCACCTGCATTAGATACCAAAAGAGTCACAGGACAAGTGAAAAAACATAGTTAAACACTTGCAGATGGCAGGGGAGAAAAGTTGTTCAAAGAGAGCAAGGCATTTGTCAAAGCAAGTTGAATCTGTTTTTACACAAGAAATCCCTGACTATTCTCCAAGCCTGCCATGGAAATAAGCAATTATTTCATAACACAAAAACAAAGAGGGGTAAAGAATAATAAATCCCAGTGAGACTAAGAACCAAACTACATCTGCAAGTAAGTACAGGCCATCTTATATCGTCTCCTGCTACTGCTCGATATGCCCCACTCCTCCCTCCTGCTATTTGAAGGCACAGAAGTTTTATCTGGTAAAGTGTTAAGTCTTCTCTAGACTACAGAAAAAACTTAATGTCAAGGCACAATCCTAACAGCTTTGTTCAGCACATTGGAGTAAAGTCAGACAACAAACTCCTGGAGCTTATAGTTTCTGGTTCTCAGGTTCCTAAAACATATTTGATGCTACTTTAACAGAATGTTAACCTCAGGAAGAAGTATTGGTCTTAGTGATATACTCCTTATGCCACTGCAATGAATTGAGGTACCACAGAGAAGAGGACACTAGTTCATTAATGTGCATTGCAAGAGACTTCAGTTATTACACATGTAGCAACAGAGGCTTTTCAGTGAACTTCCATGAGCAGGCTCCCACAAGTAGCTGCTAAGTCACAACTCCAACATTCCTGTACACAAGTGTAGCAACTACCCTGACCCAGCTTCTACTAATCATGAGGAATAACTCCTAACATCTTGTCACCACTGTGAGCTTGTACATAACATCCCTTGCAAGGAGGGCCTTATACTATCAGGGTAGGCAAAGCTTTGACCTGTCTCCACCAAGCATGTCTTGCAAGCTCTTAGGAGGCAGCATTGACAGAGTGTTTGAGTATTTTCAGCCGGTGGCAATCCTAACTTAGGACTCCAGCTGGACTCCTACAACAAGAGACTCACTCTGTCCAGTATTCTGCAGAGTAGTCTCAAGTACAGACTATTATCTGACAAGTCAGTAGAGCAATAGCTGTCCAGAGCACTTCTGAAATAACTGAAGAAATACTTCATGATCTGGGTGGCAGTAGCAATATGACCTCCTAAAGCTTTCAACTTTGGAGATACTCTATTTTACTTCTGTGCTAACATAATAGAGAACACCACTTCAACTGCTTGATTTTTTTATTTGTATCCCCTCCTTTGCATTTAGGTTTTACAGTGGTTTCTTAAAGATCATTCATTCTCGTAGTTCCTCTAAAAGGAAACAGACAGGATTATTTCAATCATACATACAAAATTACTTATGTTTACAAATTTTTGGCAATCATAGTAACCCGTTTTTTCCTATTGCCATTGCCCCAATCATTGAAAAAGACAGTGTACAATAATTTACAACTGAAGTATTTCAAAGTGCTCAATAGTGATTTTCCGATAATTATTTACAAGTGGCCTATACACATATGTACAGGTGTTACAAGTTGTGGCTGGAATATGGCTTTCTATGGAAAGTGCTTTGTATTTGGTCAGTGTTGTTATTGACTAACCAACCAAGGATTACTGATAAAACTGTAATCACTAACAGCTGAATTGTTGTGGACTTGTAGTTAGAGTCTGCTGTTAAGCTGTATAAAATAACTATTTACATAAGTGTTCCATAAATACAGATAGTATCTTCTTTCTTCCAAGAATGGAGGAAGTCCTTCAGCCACAAACCTGGTTACTATCCCCAAAGAGTATAAGACACAAGTAAACTGGAAGTGATTGCTGATCCAGTGCTCACGCCATATCATCATCTGTGCTTACAACAGATATCTGTAACAAAGTAAATGCAAGTTAGCTACATTTGTACTAACAAAAGACAAAAAACAACATGGTATCACTAATTCTGAATACTAGTGACCACATTATTCCATCCCAGATATAATCCTAGTATAATCAAGGTTAAAAGGTTAAGTTCTCAGCTGTTTCAGTACAGCGGTTTGACAGCAGCCAACAGCTTTGAAAAGCAGACACTTCTCCTAAATTTAAGCCAGGTACCATTTGGCAGTCTGTCTACTTCAAGTATTAGTCTGGAGTCTCAGTCACATCAATAGGTTTACTTACTGCAGGGTAGGTGTGTCCTACTGAACCACTGTGTCTTCCAATATCAATTGTGAGGTCCTCTTCTGTAGTTTTCAGGTACACTGGATTGTCAAAATTCATGCTTTTCATGTTCTTGTGCTGCCAGTTACGCCACATCAGGTAGCCAGCTGCTGCAGCCATCACCATCAATACTTTGGTGAGACAGAGATTGCAAACATGGAGTAGAATCAGGTTAAACTCTTGACTAAGACTGGCTTATCCCACCACATGGGGTCTGAAAAGCTAGTGAATGCTGTACTCACCAGCAGGAAGAATGATCCAAGCTGCTGATATTCTTCCAGCTGCAGTTACTTCAGATGTTGTACTGTTAGTGTTGAACCCTGCGTAAGAATTTGAAGGAGTGAACTTGCTTACTGACAGATTAGCATATATACTTCCCAAGCCCAGGAGTTGATATTATATTAGCTTCTCAGCTAATATATACCACTAACAGGATTCATCCTGTATTAGTAGGAAGTTTTTTTTATTGCTTGACTTCTCTGAGCACTCCTGGGATTTCATGGAACCTGTATGTTCCACACTGTCATAAGTGAACTAATTCTGTTTAACACATGGTCCAGTTACACACTTGATCTGGCCTGTGTTCTCTACCTGCATGCAAAGGAGAAAACTTCTAATGGTCAGTATGCATTTAATTTCTCTAATGCTTAGCAGTGTGAGTTATTGGGACCAGTACCTCCAGGAACTAGTCCAACAGTTGGAGATTTTTCTGTTGTGCTGGTATCTTTAGCCTCAGTGTAAGCCACAGTTGTTCCAGTACCTGAAACTAATTATAGATCAAGAACCCAGTTAATTCTGAAGTTCATTCTGCAATGGCTTTGCTGTGAGAGCCATGGTAGTGAATGTTTAGCAGATGGCAGAAATGAACATGCAGCTTGTTAGCTTTATTCGGAACACTGACATTAGTTTATTTCAGTGTCACACTATTAGCAGAGGGCTTTGGATGAAAAATAGTTCCAAAAACAAGGCCAGACACTTAATCAGGTATGAATTACACTTATGTAGAGTCACAACAATAATAAGCTATCTCATTCTTCACATAAGGTGTTCTGAGTGGGATGTTAGGTTTGATGATTAGGTACAGTCTTTGATACCCATTGCAACTATTTAGAGCAGCCAACTCAGGTCAGTATCCTTGCACTCAGTGCTCTTAACTGTGGCGGTCAGAATCAACATGCATAGTAGATGGCACCTTGGAGTCTCTAGTTTCAGTCCACTGGACAACAAGCTTGCTGTATAGTCAGTGCTGACAACAGTGGCAGCAACACATTCATTTGCACCACAAAAGGAGGCACAAACATCCTTAGATGATCCCTGATCATCTTAGTTGATCCCTGATCAACTTTTCAATATTGTGTATTTGTATGTTAGTTTATACCCCCTGTTTTATAGGGGACTGAGTAGTTTTGTGTGTGCTTGCTGTCTGCAGAAAGCCACAGAAGTCCAAGGTCTTGTTGCAAATCATGATGATGACACAGAAGCCAAGCATGGACTTGGAATAGCACCTGCAGACTTTGAGGGTCCTATTAATGCATATTAGAAGACCCTCCCCTCCAAGATTAATTACAGGATATTAATTTGAGTGAAGCTGTTAGCCTATACTGCCATATGTTCTTCTAACAGGCCCAGTGCTCCCCTGTTCCATCCCAGGAAAGATTTAAGTTGGGTTACAATACCTGTACATCTCAGACCATCCTCCTGCAAGAAGTATCCAACAGGACATGCACAGGTATACTTTGGAGAGTGTTCGTTTATCTGAGGAGCAGGCAGGCACAGGTAGCTACAGCCTCCATTCACTATGTTCTCTTCACACCAGTTCCTTCCTGTTGGTACAGCAATTAACAGGTGTGAGCCTTCATGCTCCATGTGTATAGCATAATTATTTGCTCAGTAATTGTTCTAGTAGAATTACTTGTCTCTGCAGGTTACAGATTTATACCTGCTCTGCCTAAGAATGAGAAAAGGTCTAGTTGTAATTACTCTAAGTGGGACTGCCTGTGTTATAAGCTCCAAGCACAAGCAGAAGTGGACAGCTATACTGCACAGGAATACTATTTGCCACCACCCAGGCAGGGCAAGCTTCTTACAAGTATACACTGACATAACTACAAATTGTATTCAAGTTACCTGAAGGCTGAACAAGTTCATGATACACAATGACGTCCTGTGCATCATTGAGGTTGTTCACTAGGGTAACCAACTCAGCTCCAGTAAATTTGTTGGCCCCATAAACTGCCTCATTCTCTCCATCAATCCAGTACACACGATCCTAGAAGACAATGTCATTGCATTCCATTACCTTCATGGTGCTATTAGCCCCATCACTGCCTGCCACAAAGTAGCAATAAGAGGATGTGACAATGACTATAGGAAATCACTCTTACCTCAAATATTGTTAGAGCAAGAGGATGAGGAAGGAACATATGTGACTTCAGCACAATCCTACGGTCCTGGCCATTCAAGTCCACACTTGATAGCATATGTAGTTTAGAATCAAGCCAGTACAGGCGGCTTTTTACAAGATCTAGGAAGAGAAAAATACCAAACACATTTACTGTCTACACGGAAAGAATCTCCAAAGCTTCCTGCAAGAATTGGAACACCTACAGTTTTCAGAAGAGTTGCAGTGTTGCCCTAGTTTCTTACCATTCCAGAGGGCTGCTGCAGGGATGCCTAAGTGGCCTGTGCCTCAACGATAATATAGAGCAGTGCAAGGAAAGTTACTGTTTCAGTATCTGAGAAGTTCTGTCTGCACCTGTTGTAGTGTCTCCAGGCATACAGAAACCTCCCTTTCTCAGAAGCTGAAAATAGTTCTCTGAAGGATGACCTTGGATTTTGTAGCAACAAAAATTGCTAAAGCTCCAGAATACCTTTGGCACAGAGACAAGTTCAACATACCTAGAGCAATTCCATTAGGCCATTGGATTTCTGTTGTCACAAGCTGCTGTCTGTCAAATCCATTCATTCCTGCTTTTTCAATTTTTGCTGGCTCACCCCAGTCTGACCAGTACATAAAGCTGTGAAGCAGAATTTATGTTGTATGATGCACTATAGTACTGTGTAGTATCACTCTTTATTATGACCAGTAACTAACAAAGGCTACCTAAGTCAGTTATCAGAACATGAAGTAGCTCTTAGGTCCACTCTTTCAAAAAAACCAGGACAAATACTCACCCAGAGATAGGATCTACAGCAATAGAAGCTGGCTCTCTCAGCTCAGAGAAAAACAAAACCTTTCTTTTTGTGCCATCTAGGCTAGCCACTGAAATGGTCTTTGCAGTTGAGTCAGACCAGTAGATGTTCTTATAAACCCAATCAACAGCAATTCCTGCAGGGCTGTGTATGTTGTCCAGTATTCTGACATGTGTTCCAACTTTATCACGGGTATCAATAGAGACACTGGAAGACAAGAATTACTTGCTTTCAACCCCTTCCTCCACAAACAACAGCCCTTGGCATGCCTCAGCAAATACAGCACACAGATCCAGGCAGTCAATGTAGAAGACAAACGTGGGACTTTCCACAGACTACCTTCTGCACAATTGCAGCAGCCCTTAATAGTAAGTGCAACAGACTAGAGAAATATCCTGGTTAAAACATGGGATGGTTTAGGGAAGCACACTAGGTTCAAAGCTGAGTCCATTTACCTGAAGATTGCTTTTTGACTGAAGTCAGCCCAGTAAAGCTTTTGCTCAGAAATATCAGCATCTAGAGCTACAGAATTTCTTAGCTGCTCTGCTAGCTGAATGTATTCTTTTCTCTCAAGGCCAATCTTCCTGATATCCCGGCGGTTGGTGAAAACTAGACATGGTTCTTTCCCTGTGAAAAGAGTGTAAGCGTTACCTGTACTTCTAGATATCCAGTCACATACTGTTCTTTTACAAGAAGTTTTAAGAGTCATCATATTTACTATTTGCCATTCCACACTTTCTAGCAGATGCTGACAGAGGTCTCGGCTAAAGCATACCTCATCCTTTTCTCCCTCCATAATGGTCCTCCTGCCCAGGGAGCAGACACAGGTAGCTTTAACTACTGTATCCTGGCATCACTCAAAGTGTTAGTAGTGTTCAGAACGGTACAAGTTACGTTTTTAACAGCACAGCTAGTGTCAAAACAACAGTAGCATAAACAGTGCATCACTTGCTAGATCTTATGCCAACACTCACCCACTGCCTTGCACACCCCAGTAGAAAGATCCATCTGATAGCCACGGCTACATTCACATTTGTAACCCCCTTTCAGGTTGATACAGATTTGACTACAGATACCAGGGTTCTGGCATTCGTCGATATCTGTAAAAACAAATTTATTTATTCTCACCTGCAATACCACCAGTAGAGGCTATGTCAAACTACTAGATACTTACCTCCACAGGTTCTCCTGTCTAGAAGCTCAAACCCAGCTGGACAGTCACATTCATAGCCAATGACAAGATCTCTGCAGATATGAGAGCATCCACCATTGTTCACCAGACATTCATTTATGTCTGGAAGAGAGGAATTGGCCACTTCTGAGAAATCATGTATATTTAGGCTTACAGTCTTAGTCATGCAGTGCTTTACCAGGTATCCATCCTCTTCTAATAATGCCTGCCACATCTGATTAGCCACTCTGGCACCTGAAGTCACATGCAAGAGACCCTCCTCAAATTCATGTTTGTTCAGCTGTCAACACTGCATCTATTTTACAAGTAGGCAGCAGGAAGGATTGAGGCTCCTGGAAGTTTCAGTGTTTCTAACGCAGTCAAGGGCCTTCTGGCCAAAGAGAAGTCACCCCAGTTTGATAAAACTAGGATAAAACTAGACTATTAACTAGGTTGGTCTTGGTGATATATTTGCCACCAAAAAGTGCATATGGGCATTCCAGACTGACAACTGACAGATCAATGGCTTTATCCAAGTATATCTAGCAATCAACATCATGTAATGAGTTTATTCACTTACTACACTCCTTAAGGGGCTCATCACTCCAGTCCTTGCAGTCTCTCTGCTGGTTACACACTTTATTGATATCTATACATTCTCCACTTCTGCACTTGAATTTGCCAGGTCCAGAGCACTGAATAACTGAGATAATGAAGATTGTGAGGGTGATTACCAGCTTCAACAAAATATTTTGCAAAGATTTGATTCTTGCTTAGTTCTACATTTACCATTGTTGCAACTTGCTTCATCAGTGCCATCCAGACAGTCTCTCACACCATTACACTGCCTACTCCCATGGATGCAGTTCCCATCTTCACATCTGAACTGGTCTGGTCTGCAGGTCCGAGAAGCTGAGGACACAGCCATTACAGACTTTTACTCCTGAGGCTTACTGAAGGAAAGAAAATGAAACAGAAGACAAGCAGTACCTCCTACAGAACAACCAAGTTAACTTACGGCAGTTGACTTCATCACTTCCATCCTTGCAGTCGGGATCCCCATCACAGCGCCACTTTTTGTGGATACATTCACCCGAGCCACATTGCACCTCACTGGCAGAGCACTTCACAGCAGGTGCAGGCTGGCGGCCACATTGCTCTAGAGATTCATCTGAGTGATCAGAGCAGTCAGCATCATCATCACACACCCAGCTGATGGGGATGCAAGTGGAGGTCTTGCACTGGAACTCATGAACTCCGCAGGTAGGAGGAGCACACTCCAGTTCATCACTGCCATCACTGCAGTCATCTTGACCATTGCAGACAAAGCTCTTGGAAATACATTGCCCACTGCTGCACGTGAACTCTGCTGGACTACAAGTCACATTACCTGGAGTAACAGGAGTAAGAGATTAGCAGATTATCACAAAAAGGCTGATATGAATGCAAAAGGCTGAATGCCTTTTGCTTTGCAGGTTCTTCATCAGCTTTTAGCAGACAGAAGATGAGCATCCTGTATAAGGCTCTAGGAAAGCCTGACTGACCATCTACAGGACACTTGGGTCTCAGAGGCCATCTTCCATGCCATTGGACATTATGAGTGACAGGCATCGGATTTGAATTACTTCCAAACTAGCCTTTGAACTAGCCTTCCGAAGTAGCTAGGCTGTTCAGCGCTTCAGATTTTAAGCCTTTCAGAAAACAGGCTCTAATCTTGTGAACCAGACAGCTAAAAGAATTGTTAACTCTAGAGTACAGACTAATATTAAGATAGTCAGATGGTCAGCATCTATTATAGCCTGATATTGAAGTGTTTTGTGATGGTCATCAGGTGACCCATTTGCCTGGACAAGCAGGGATAATAGATCAAGATCTTGCACCAGTTGATCTTGTGGTTAAGCACACCAATACAGCTTATGCCTGTCCAAATTATGTTAGTTTAATAGCAGTGTAGCTAGCAACTCAATATGCCTAAGAAGATAGTTTTATAATCTTCATTAGAAACACTGTCTGCAAATTTACTTGTTGGATTAAGGCATTTGTCTGCTGAGTAAGGCAGCAGCTGCACAGACACACAGCTAAAGCCTGGATATCTGTGTCTCATTTAGGCATCCAGGTAAGGTGGTTCCACTGGAAGCCAGTCATGTGACTTTGGTTTCATCCCATCTCAGGACACCTCAGACAACTTCCATGTAAGCAGATTCATTAGAATAGCCAGGAATGCTGCACTCAATGCTTCCAGTGGCAGCTCTACTTCTGTACCAGCCTGAAGTTAGTTCCCCTCTCCCCCTGAACACCTGAAATCTAGCTTCACAGAATATTTCAGGATAGGGCCATAAACCAGATCAGCTGTACCTTTGGGTCAAAGTCACTACTAGACTTTTAGAAGACAATTTGTAAATGTAAGCAGCAACTTGAGTTACCTGTTCAGAAACTTCCAGAGAACAAGTTCTGATGGTTGGCCTGTCAGGTGACTAAGCTTACAGCTAGTGCTCAGATTATTCAGAGAAGAAAGATAGATGTTGAATAGCTTGTATTACTGTAGTTCTTAACTTAGCAGTATAGAGAAGCGGTAGAAAAAGTTTGCTTTTTTAAGTGGCTGCAATACAACATGAACACAGATATACTGATACTATGAAAAATTTATCTTCTCAGGTATACTGCCTACCTAATTCCTTTCCAGATAAGTCTATTTCAAATAGTTATGCAGCCACCATTTCTTCCCTTACCACAATTCTCTTCATCTTCTCCACTGTCGCAGTCTTTTTCACCATCGCATTTCCAGGACACTGGGATACACTGGGTTGACTGAAGACCACAGCTGATTTCATTTACCCGGCATGTTCTCATATCTATTGAAAAAAGTTTAAGTTCAATTCAAGAGCTACTGATCCTGGGTTTCAGTAGTTGTCCTAAAAGTTGAGACTGAAATGCTTCAGCTTTGGACAAAGTTGCAGTTACTTAGATGCCAACATCCATCAAAGTAGATGGCCTTATCATGGAAAGGATTACACTATTTTGTCATGTTTCGTAAAAGATTAGTATTATAAGAGTATCCTTGGAGTAGTAGCTTTGTGATTGCATACCAGTTACACTATAGAAGCTTGAGCTACAAGTAGTAGTGGTAGTATGCAGGAATAGTGCCAAAGTACAGTAGAACTTCGGGCTGAAGTATTTCTCAGTGTGGATCCTATTGGTACAGAGATGATGCTTCCAGGATCTATATTCCTTGATAAGTCACCACACTTAAGACTGGGGTTACTAATCATGAGACCTCACAGTCAAGCTTCTGCCTCCCACCCCCAATCTGTGGGCAGACATACAATAACTGTACTAGCTCTGGTAGTATAGGGACAGCACTTGCAAAGGAGCTGCCTTAGAGAACAGTGATCACTTGGTGTACAATCCAGAGAAATGGCCAGTCCTGCCATTTTGAACTTGCTGCTTCTGACTGTCTGTAAAACCTTGTTCTTGCTATGTCTTACCACGGCAGGTACAGAGTACATCTCTTCAAGCAGGAAAAAAAGTCTCAATGAGACTTCAGTGTGGCCAAAGCCAAGCTAGCACTTGGGAAGGTGCTCTGTAAGACAAGTTTATCCTTCCCTTAGGAGGAGAGCCAGACTGCAAGCAGACAAAAAGTCAAAATGCTACTCCCTACAGGCTTGCCCACACCATCAAGCCAAGTTAACTTACGGCACAGTTCAGGACTCTCGTCAGACCCATCCTCACAGTCCGGATCCCCATCACACTGCCATCTGTTAGGCACACACTGGCCACTGATGCACACAAAATCAGACTCAGCACATGTCTTTTTCACTGTAAGGGAGAAAGAGACACTTATTTAGTCACCAGAGCTCAGTTTTTTTTGTCGCTGATCAAGTTCCTTGCTCTAGTAAAGTTATTCGATATCCTTAGGTCTGAGATGTCTGGTGTCATCCTTCACCAGCCTAATAACAGTGCTGTTAACACTTCCTAGAGAGTTATTCTGTGCAGAGAAACATTTATATTCATCTATTCATCACTGAAGAACCACTATTGCTAAGGGAGATTAACATGGTATATTAGCTGCTGCTTTGAGCAGATTTGAGTTAAAGTAAGGTGTATTAAATTAATACTTATGTTTTGAACTCCAAGTTTATTATTAAGACATTTGATTTGTCATTACAGAGCATGGTTCTGTGTAACTCAGAGGTAATAGTTTAGGTCTGCCTGAGCAGACTGGCAGTTCAACCACACCAGTGCTGGATATTGAGTATGTTTTTCCACATCTCCAACTACATCTAGTCATATATCTTGGTTTCTGTGTCTGCTTAAAGCAGCTAAAGCAAGACTAAGTGTTTACAGCAGACTGAGAAGAATCACTTTCACACAAAACAGGGCATTTAAACCATAGAACAGCCAACAGCAGAGTGCTAATAGCAGACATTTTATATTACGCATTAAAGAAACAAATGAGAATAGTCATCATCCTCATAAGTGAAGAATTTTGGTCAAGCTTTGTCTCAGCTACTAATTTTAGGAGAGTTTGATAGCACTTGAGAAAAGTCAACCACCATGGATGGATACATGGCATCAAAATAGTCACCCAGTTATTCAGGGAATTTGTCTTCTTTGTATTCCAACTATCAAGTGCTGGAAAGGATCTCTCCAAATATTCATTGTTAAGGCCCCACTTCCAACTAGCAAATACTACTATAGAGGAATTTTTTTGATTACCTACCACAAGCACTCTCATCACTGCCATCCGAACAGTCTTCATCACCATCACATTTCCAGAGTTGAGGAATACAACGTCCATTACTACATGCGAATTGGGATTCCTCACATTTTGCTCTTGCACCTTCAATGACAAAAGGAACTTAGGCCTAATATTTTTTAGCAATACTTTCTTGCTTCCCCCTACTGCTGATCAAGAAGCTACACAGCTTAACAACCAGCATAACATCTGCATGAAACCAGATGTGAGCTCCAAACTTTTGTAGTCACCTTATTCAATCATGACAGTAGAGCCAAAAGCTTTCCTCCACCGTATGAGAGCAGAGTTCAAGCACTATGACAGTTCACTTGCCAAACAGCAGCAAACCAGTCTCACTGTTTTTCTTACTCAGTTTTCCTTTTATTCAAGGCAGGGTCAAGAGAGACAGATACGTGTACACAATGACTTCTGCTGTCTAGCACCTAGAATTGCATTCTCAAAACTCTTCAAACTTTAAGCAAACTGGGTTTAAATTTGATTAATACCGAGCTGGATTAGCATGTCAATACTCTGCTGCTAACATACTACAGCAGAGTCCCCAAGACACCTATAATCATGGATAACACTCTGTTGTTGAACAAGTTTTCATGTTTTGTGTTATTTTTCAAACCAAGAGACATTCTTTAGTATACACTAAAGAAGTGTGATGCTGAAAGAGCAGGATAATTTATCACTTCCCTCTGCAATCAAGTCTGTTGTCTCACAACTGGTAAGTCTTGATTTGTTAGTATATTTGAGTATGGTACTGCTTTCTGCACAGTGCTTAGAGTGCATTTTCCAGAGTATCTTCAACTCTACAACTGTATAACCCCATCCCTCAGGGGAACCTACTTTGTCTTGAAGCCACATCATAACTGTCACTAAAAGCAGCAGCCTGCTTCTTCAGCAGCTAAACAGAGCTATTCCACATAATGCACACAGGGAAGTGTGGAAGATCATGCACTAGTATTGACTGCACATACCTAGAGCACAACACAAGCCCCCTGTTCTTTCTTAGTTTATTGCATCAATTACTAAACATACTCTGTCCTGGCATTCCAAAGTTCAAAGAACTTAGAATTTTAGAAGAATATTATTTGCTATATCTTCTCTGTATGATGTGCAAAATGCAAGACAATTTCCAAATAGAAGGTATTCAGCCATTTCATATTATACTGGCTAGTCATCAGGCAAAAGGCAATCACACATCTTGGACAAAGTACAAGCAAGAACAACATGATCAATTCTACCTGCTAAATGTCTCATGTAAATTTATAATCAAAGCAAGATTTGAAACAGCATCTTATTGAGTTGTGCTAATGTTTGATTTAGTAGCCTTGGTGGTAGAGGAAAGCAGTAACCCACCTGTCAGAGATATTAAAGCTATAACAACTTTTTTTTCATGGGAGTTGTGTTCGCTCTTGTGTTCTCTATCTTCATTTCTCATTTCCTTTCCCATTTGGGAATACACCAGCATGCACTTTCTAATAGCAAGGTTTTGTAAAGTTATTTGGTCATGAGCTGTCAAACAAGTAGCTTGCCTTATACTAGAGGGCACACGCAAGCCAGCTTACAGCAGGTATAGAAGCCACAGCTGGCACCTTGCTCTAAGCCTGACATCACCTTGTTGTCCAGCAACATCTATCAGAAGTAGCCTTCTGCTTGGAAGCCCTGGTCATGCATTATTTCAGGTTTTGCTGTCCTACTATATAAAATAAGCAAAAACTGACTGGTGCTAGTTTTGAGACTCTCATCCAGGCTTTCAGAGTGAGAACAGTCAACCTTTCTGAAAATAGCACACAGTGATATTAGACTAAGCCTGCCACTAAGGGGTTCCAAAAATAACTCCACAGTCCTTAGTTACTTTATTTCAAGCTAGAATAACCAGAAAAGGCTTGCTAAGTCTGCCTAGTACATCATGATTTACAAACTTAACATCATTTTAACCAAATGCTACAGGGAAGCTACAAACAAGGCTAAATGAAGTAGTTAAGCTTGGAGTAACAGCTATAAGTTTGCAATTACAACCCTTACAGCAAGGCATTCCAAGAAGGTATCACTGCTTCTGCAGCTGAAAGGAAGGGAAATGTCAGAGCAACTACTTTTGTTAGTTCACAAACCAGTAAAAAAATTGACAACACCTAACACCCACACAGGTGCATAAAGGTAAAGGTCTGCATGTACTGCTGCTCCTGAGAATGTCTGTCAAACTCTAAAGGCCACTTGGAATGAACTCCAGTTAAGATGGTTAATTCCAGCCAGTAACTGTGGTCCCCCATCTTACAACAACCACAGTTCTTCAATGATAGGTAACCATTTAGTCATGACACTACCAGCCTAATCCACTGCTGTTTAAAGGAACAGAATCATACTTCAGTTGCACCTTTAATCAATAGACACTTAATGATTTTTAGATCAGCTAATCACTAATCAATTAGATCAATCACTAATGAATTAGATCACTAATTCAAAGCTGCTCTTTATGTGCTACTCATACACAATTTTACACATTTTCTTCTCCTTGGAACATGGCTTGGTGAAAAAAAAAAAAATGCAGAGAGATGGTGACATCACAGCCTGTGATTGCTAACATGTATTAGTTTACTGTTCCCCCAGTAACTACTTATTAGAAGTTGGCTCATAAACAGAAATTGGTGCAGGGTGAAGGAGCAGTTACACTGACTACCCAAGTTAAACTACGTTTCTCCATATTTCTGCTATCACTGTTAGTCTCAGCCCCTTAAGCATATTGTCAGATTACTTGTCTGGGCAGCCTCAAACATGTGACACTTGTGTGCTGTCATATGACACCAAGTCCCAGAAAAGCTTGCAACAGTGATTGGGAAACCTTGCGAGAGCTCATATAGGAACTTAGATTTTTCCCACATCCTGGCAATTGCAACCAAAAGAGCTGATGGGGTCACAGACTCAAATTGAGGGAAGAATCAGACTACTACAACTCCAGCAATGGAGCTGCCCTCCAGTGTATCTCTTGTGATCATTTCTGAGCACAATGCACTAACAATTTCAGTATCAGCAGTTTGGTCCTTCATACTACAGCTGTTAAATCACGTTTGCTGTAGACTGTGCATGGGAGCCCATAAATGGGAATTAAGTGGCAACTAGGCAGACACTCCTCTTCTTCTTTGTATGAGGACTGGATACAACAATGCCCTTGTGGGGACCTATCCAACAGGCCTGGTGTCTGAACTACCACACAAAGTTCGACCACGAGGTCCCTAAGGGGGACTTAGAGGTCCCTACCTATAAGCATACTTTGCCAACACAGCCAAGATCTGACACTTAGGCCTACTTTAGGGCAATGGTGAGGAGATTCAAGAGCCACATGACAATGCAGACATCAACTGCCCACCTTCCACCTGGAAATAACCTGGACTTCACCTCCTGAAGGAAGAAAGCAGTCAACCAAATGATTACTATCTCCACTCAAGAGTAACATTTTTCAATGACCATCAGTAGCCACACGGGCAACACCTTCTACGCTGGGAGGCCGCCGTAGAGATGTCCACGAGCAGAGCTGCTGCAAGCGCCCAGCCGCGGAAGGGACCCGGCTCTGGCAGGGCTCAGCCTTGCCAGCAGGTGGAGATCCCTCATGGTGGTTTTACCCCGGGCCCTGAACTAGAGCTATGCCAACACCGCTAGATAACACAAAGCCGAACTTATACCATAGTTTGACAGCACCTCTTAACGCCGCAGGCTTCTCAGGCGCTCCTCTGCCTCCCTCCAGAGCAGAGACCCAATCCTCCCAAACACTCTCGCTAGCCCCCAGGCACGCAGACCCTCCCTGAGCACCGAGCAGGAAATCGGGCCCCCCCGCGGCACCCGGGTCGCTCCCGGCAATGTGCTGCCCGGGGCGAAGGGGCTCGGTCCCAGCCGCACCGTCCGGGGCCCGGCTGGGAAGGCGGCGCCTCCCTCTACAAGAGAGGCGGTGGGGCGGCCGCGGTGCCCACCGGCCCATCGGGGAGCCCGGGCCCGCCCCGCGACTCCTCCTCGTAGCCCCACTGCCCCCACTGCAGCAGGCAGGCAGCCCGTAGACAAAAACAAANGGCTCGCCAGCGCCGCCCACCCCCGCTTCGCCCTCCGCGGCACCTGCGGCCGCCGCGGCGCGCCCGCACACCGCTCGGCAGGGCTTGGCGAAAGACGGGTGGCGCGGTGAGTGGCGCTGCGGGCAGAGCCCCCCGCGCTCCCCCCGCTCCCTCCGCCTACGCTTCTTTCCGCGGTGGGGGGGGGGCGGGGCGACCTTGCTGCCAGCGCCCGCACCGGNGAGACCCAATCCTCCCAAACACTCTCGCTAGCCCCCAGGCACGCAGACCCTCCCTGAGCACCGAGCAGGAAATCGGGCCCCCCCGCGGCACCCGGGTCGCTCCCGGCAATGTGCTGCCCGGGGCGAAGGGGCTCGGTCCCAGCCGCACCGTCCGGGGCCCGGCTGGGAAGGCGGCGCCTCCCTCTACAAGAGAGGCGGTGGGGCGGCCGCGGTGCCCACCGGCCCATCGGGGAGCCCGGGCCCGCCCCGCGACTCCTCCTCGTAGCCCCACTGCCCCCACTGCAGCAGGCAGGCAGCCCGTAGACAAAAACAAAAGAGAGAAAGAAAAGGGAGAAAGAAATAATTGCGAGAAGAAATCACTGCGGGAGACGGGTGGGAGCTGCCCCGGCCGTGCGCGCCCCAGCCCGGTTCCCCGCCCCTCACTTACCGCCGGCGGCGGCGCGCAGGCAGCCGAGGGCGAGCAGCAGAAGCAGCGCCCAGCACCGANGGTCGCGGGGCGCGGCGGCTTTGTTTCTCCTGCTTCTCCCCGGCGCCGCTGCCGTGGGGAGGGGTTGATGCGGGCCGCCTGGCTCGGGCGCCACACAGCAAGGCGTGTCGAAATCCACGCTGCACGGTGGATTGCTCTGAAGAAGCGTTTCTGCTCCGCGGTGCCCGCCGTCACGTGGGCACATGCTCGCGTGTCGGTGGGATTTTCCTTCATCTGTAGCGGAACTTGATTTAAAACGAAGGAAGTGCAGCTCTCGAGGAAGAAAATCATTACTTTGGCATTTGGCGATCGGAGGAATCGTAGTTGATTAGTAATTGCACAAAATGATATGTCAAAGTCGTGTAATTACAAGCTTTTATTTTAACGAGGAGAATTGGTAGTTTTATGCCACGTTTGCAGCGTTTTGTATATCCAAGCATGTCGTGGTGAAATACAGAAAGAAAAGGAGGGCTGGTAAAACGCAAACCTGGGTTTTACATAGCACTTTTTGAATTCGAAATGATGCATTCAAAAATTCTTCGTAATTTATTTTCATAGACTTGCTATTTTATGGTAATACTGTATGCTGTGCTTTTAATATTGTAGTGGAGACATAAACCTCAGCAAGCGGGTCCATCCAAAAATAATGGAAACTGTGGTTGCTGTTTGTTTCTTTGGAAATGAAGTCTTAATTTATTAGCCTAATATGTTAACTTCTTTCCAGTAACATGGGTGATTCCTCCAGTGAAGCAAGTATCTTTGAGATTCCATATTTCCTGAATGCCATAATATATTTCTTTTATTTACAGAGTGAAGTCCTTTTTGATTTGCATCCGGTTGTATTATGACTACACCAAAGAAAATTCATGCTACCTCATGTATAACTTTGGAGTGGATTATTTCTTGGAGTTCATGTAATGAATACATGTCCACGTCATCCAAATGGGCAAATGGTTGATGTATCAGAGACTTGTTTAAAAAGTCAAGATTTGATTTCTTGTAGCTGAAATACATCTGGGAGTTACATTTCTGATATATGTGTAAATATGAAGAGAGTAGTTCCTAGTGTTTGCCTCCCAAAAACTCCTCTACCTCATAGCCTTGGGGGCAAAGGCTGCTTTCCCAGCATACCTGCTATGTGGCATTAGATGCTACAGTGCTTGTTCTTGCAAACATATGCTGCGTCAAGCAGAAAAATATGTGGCGTTTAAGGGGGTTGACTGGGGTCCTCAGGAAGATGCCCTAGTCTAAGTGGTATGGTAAAAGCATTGTTCTTCTTGCAGATCTTCGGCATGACATACCGCCTTCAGTCAGGTGTTCTCTGTTGCGTGGTCTGCTGTGCTTTGAGCCAAACAGCATTTTCACATGTCCTGCTACGATTACAGAAATATTTTATAAGCCACACACTGAGTGCAGCAAAACACATGAAGACTCCAGTCATGCAGAAGGACAGAGCTGGTCGTAACTGTATACCTTCCTTTATTTGTCTGTGGAAGATACTGGTTTACTGGTTTACTAGGAGGATGAAAAGTAGGCTGTCTCCTGCATTATTGTTGATACATGAACACCTCGAACTGTATTTGTGAGGGGATGTACCTTTCTATTTTGAATGTACCTAGCTCTTTGAATGCCTGAAGGTTTAGACTCCAAAGCAGAACTTGCTGTGAAATAATTTTTGATGTTTCAGTTGAGTTCAAATGTGTCACCTGCAGTCTTTGGTATTTGCTGTATGTGTTTGAGTTGGACTTCTTCAGCTTTGGGGAAGTCAGGAAGCTGCGTCTGGCAGGTAGATAAGAAGGTGGATGACCTTGAGGAGCACAGAGAGGCGGTGTGAAGGGAAACCTGTCATCGCCACCTCAGTTAAGCAAGGTACCATAGTCAAGAACAGTCTCAAAGGGTGGTCTGTTCCTGTACTGCTCTCAGAACTGAGCTATCTTAGAGCTAGATCCAACTTCTGTTTTTTGCAGTAGTATGTATTTGTAAGTTAACTCGATCTGTGCTATAAGTACATACAGTGTGCAGAGCATAGGGCTAATGTTTCTAAAACTACATAGGTAATTGTGCATAACTAACCAGATTGATTGATATACCAGAGAATAGCATTCCTAAACTGTGTTTCTGCCAGTACCTTCTATGGTACTGAGATATATATGTGTGTATTTCTCAGTACAATAAAATATCTACATGTATTTGAATGCAGTGAAATTTCACTGTACATGAAGGTTTGTTGCAGGTTTCTCATTTGTGGTAATAGGAAATGCCATCTTTGTATGGATATTCTATGAAAGAATTTATTTGTGTGTGTGCAAAAACTAGAGTGTCAAGTGGTATATGGTACTAGATATTATGCATAACTGTTTTACTGCTGCTAATTCTTCTCAGAGAAGTCTCCAAGTCTCCATCCTGTTTTCTGATCCATTCTGACCTGTTTTCTGGTAACTATTCTTGGACTTGTGATGTTGCCTTGAAAAAAGCTGGAAAGTATTCCCAAGAAGCTAAGTGAACCAGTTAGGCATTACCTTCACCTTAAAATGTGATGCAAGTAGAAAGAAAGATACTGTATTATCTTTCCTTTTGGGAATTGTCGTAGATATTGGGCTCCCAAGATTTTCCAATAACAATTCACCTGTTAATGCATTTGGACTCAGCGAAAATGGATAAGTGGTTCCATCTTTGGTTTGGATCCTTTGGGATAATTAATTTACCTTGTTGTTTATAGAGTGTAAAGTCTACTTACCAGAGAAGATAAAGAACAAAAAGGACCTTTTGGAGTACACGTAATGTGAATTCAGTGTGCTATGTGTTCCTTTCTCTTTTTGCCTTAAAGACCATATAACCTTCATTTCTAAATGAATTGCTGAAGCACTGGGATTGCTACTTCAGCCTCAGGTCTTAAATCAATGGGACTTTTGCCTCCAGCTCTTCTGGTGAAGGACATAAAGTGAGAATGTAACTACAGTATGCAATCTGATCTAATAAAGAAAAGGAATGACCCATGGGTAGAAAAAGCACCAACTACATACCATGGGGTAGCACCCTGCCTTAGGATCACTTGCAAAAATATTTTCTTCGTTGTGTGTTGCCAACAAAAACATTAATTGCTCATAAGATCATTCAGTGCCTGAACTGACAGTAAATGAAGGAGGTGTAGCTATATTTTGGAAGTGCAGAGCCAGGGTCTCTATTACTGACTTCAGAGGAGATGTACAGAGCATGAGAGAGAGAGAGAATGCATCCTTTGGGAATAATTTAAAATAGGTATGTGCATGAATCCTGATGCATGTGATTGCGTGGCTGTATCTAAGGGATAATGTGGCCTATTTCTTTTTCTTGCAAGACTTCTCTGCAAACTCTGTGAGACTTTATACTGTTCTTAAAAGTGCTACTCATGTCCATGATCTGTGTTTTGTCTGCAACGCTAGGCAAAAAACAGGAGAACAAACAGTTACACAACTTTGCAGTAAAAATACACCTTTCCTGTGTTGTTCTCAGGATATCTAATCGTGAATTAAGGCTCATAGAAAAGTCCTTCTTACCCTTCATCATCTGAGCTATAAAAATAAGGCAGAGTTTGTCTCTCTGGTGATTTTAATACACCTTTTCACGATTTTTTAAATCATTAATGATACAAGTGTACAGTTTAAAGGAGGCTAGAAAATACTTGTATCTTTTGGCTGTATTCTTCACAATGGCTAAAACAATGGATAGAATTCTCAGTCTGCCAACATCAGTTGGAATCTGTTGCTGGCTTCTTTGAGAACAGGGTTTACTCTTCTGTGCTACCAATTAATTGGTTTTGTTTGTATGGTTGCTTACTAATGGGATTGCCCTGTTTGTATTAGATGACCACAAATACATTTTATTTAGTGTTACCATATTGGAAAACGTCACAATAGCTATGTCATATTAGGAGCAGAACATGTTTTCAAAACCCAAGTTTAGTCTTTATTAATGGTACTGTGGAGTGGGTAAATTTTGAAATGAGAAAGTTGTATGTCATGTTTTGGAAACAAAACTTAGACTATTCTTTTTTTTCCAGTAATATATGATGAAACTTTAATTGTGAAAAAGAGCCTCCATTTCTGCCAGATGTGGTACAGAATGTGGCCTCAAAATGCAACCTTACCAATTTTGCAGCTGTGTGGTTACAAAAAGACATGTTGCTGACAAGCTTGGAGTGGTCTGCAATGTTCTTGCATGATAACAAAGAAATTTTTAACCAGATACTGAAATGGTGAGGGTGTCTCTGCAGATGTGTGACAAGAAATGCTAGTTTCCCTTCAAATGGACATGTGAGCAGATGATCTGGAACATTTTGAGTATGTCCAGATTTGGAAGATAATGTGGAAACAGAATAGAGTGTATTAGCCTGAATGTAAAAATTTCTGAAGATACGTTCTTTATTCACACAAAAGGTAACAAATGCTGCAGAAAAACAACATGACTCTCTAGAAGAGTGAACTGCAGATAGCCATGCTAGGGAAGTTCTCCATGTTCAGTGCAGAGTGGCTGTGGTGCTTGGTGATCAAAAGAAGAATAAACTGAGGATGTGGTGAAAGAACTGCCCTGGGCTCATCAGTTTGGACCAACAATGGATTGTGTTTTCCATGGTCCATAGTTGTTGCAAAAATGGTCCGTTGTCACACTCTATATTGCCTATTCATATTTTAAATGTAAATACTATTTTTAATCCTTGGGGGTGTTGTAAACTTTTGCCATTTTTGTTCATTAGCTCTTCCTCTTCTCCATATGTTTAGGTTTCACAGTCTTTTTTTGGATCCTATCGTTAGGGAGGAGGTGGAATATTTGACAGACAAATGGTCAAGCTCTTCTCTGTGCAGGTGGTGTTTGGCATGAAGTGCTAGACAGATTTACAAACTGAGGAAATACAGTATAACAGCACTTTCTTAAATTTTGAACTGCATTGAAATTGATCAGTACTGATACCTTTGCATTTATATGCAAGATAATATTGTTCTGCATGCTGAAATATTGTTAGATGTTGCTTATGAAGAAATTACTTCTCTGAAATGAAATGATGCAATGAAATATAGTTTCTGTATCTATTTGAATGATACAATATGTTTAATTTCTGTAGTAATACATAGACTCTAACTTTAGTTCTGCAGATTGAAAATTATCTTTCTTGGGCTTGAGATCTGAGGACATACCTAGATAGGACAGATAAAATAAATATATTCTATTCTTGTAAGGTCAACCATTTCCTGGTTAGAATGGCTTTCAAAAAGAAACTGAGGGTTTCTTGGTTATGTTTGTTTCACATCATCTACTATAAACCTTACCAAGAGTACCCTGATGTCTTGCTTCTGTGATGCCTGGTTACCTTCAAATTGCCACAAAGGATTTATTTATTCTGTTAATTTTGCTCCTGTTTCTTCTAAGACTGGCATTCGTGATCAATGACTGTGCCTGACGTTCTTTTCTGTCCTCACTTAGCTGCCTTTTTTCCAAGCTAAACTAGTCAAGCTCTTTTGGGCACTTCGCTGGTGATAAACCATTTGTCTAACCATTGTGCTTGGAAACATCAGATCCTCTCCCATCTTGAATCTACAATGAAACTGGACAGAAGCGTAAGTATTCCAGGGTATGAATAGCTCCACAGAAGGTCCAAGCCATTTATTCTGACATTAAGCCAACACTGGTAATTTTCCATGCTAGGACCACCTTGACTGACATCCTGTGTGCCATTTATCTGGCTGCATCAGACAATGTCGTGGTCTCTGCTGTACATATTCATCTACCTTAAGCATTTATCTTGACATGCAATTTGCCTGCATAATCAAAGAAGAGATGGACATTTCTGTATGGCATTCACAGACATTTAAGCAATTTCTCTTATTTAATGTTATATATTGCATGTGCTCTCCAACCTCATGTCCTTAATATTATTAACCCATGTTCTAATTTCTGTGTCTAGATTGTTGATGATGACATATAAGATCTGATTATGTGATAGGTGCCATGGTTGATCACCTCTTCATAACCTCCTTTATCCTAAAGTTTTCTTTTCACTGTCACTCTTCATGTTCCCTTTAATGTGTATGTTACTCATCCAACAAATCTTGTACAAATTGCCAGCATTTGCTGCTTAACTAATAGTTTCCCCTATTAATATCAGTCAGATTCTTTACTGAGTGCCATATGGGCTTGATTGAGCTAGTTAGTTGAAAAATTCAGATAGCTTATAGAAAGAAAGACTGAAGTTAGCTGGGCACAATATAATTCTAATAAATCCACA
This sequence comes from Neodrepanis coruscans, assembly GCA_013400695.1. NCBI lineage: Eukaryota > Metazoa > Chordata > Aves > Passeriformes > Philepittidae > Neodrepanis > Neodrepanis coruscans. The sequence continues at coordinate 31,466 of VYZS01004330.1, read as the reverse complement.
TTGTACTTTCTTCCATTTTTCAAGTACGCATGAAGTTTATGAAGTCTTCTGTTACTTGACCTAAAACTTCATATATTATTGAAGTCGAGACTTGAGGTGACTGGCTGAGCAGTTTGAGAAACTCCTGCCGTTGTCTTCCTTAAATATAAATACTCATTTTTTTTCTCCTATATCATGTGCCTTAGATGGAAACTGTCTATACCACTGCAAGATCTTTGGAATTTCAGCTCTGATTCACTTTGAAATTCTTGTTCTGTTTCCTTTTTTTCTTTAACCATCTATGCTTGACTGTATAGTCATTGTTCTCTTGAAAAGTGATTCAGGTATTAATTTAGTTATAGAGCAGTACTTGGAGAATCTTTAATCTTAGTGTCATATTCAATACATGTGCAATGGACTTTCTTTTTTAATTAATACATTTGATGAGCATTTGAAGGAATTGCAAATTCTTTAACTCTCTAGTTCTCTGAATTTTTAACGATTTGATCTTTTACAATAGATAACTTAATTCTGTGTATCATTTAATTAGATTTAAAGTGAGTTGGCTCATGATCATTCAAATCAGATCTTACCAGATCTGATGTTAAAAACTTAATAGAAAATACAATTCAGCAACAGTAATATTGTTTCATTTCTACTTGATGAAGATAGGCTGATTACTGATGTGCTGAAGTAGCTAGAACTGCCAGTGATCACTAGTATTCTTTTTGTGTATGGGAATTTCAGTTAATATTACCCTGTCCTGACACATCTTTCCCCCATATAATGCTGTAGAGCTGTGCTTGTCATCCTGTCTGGTAGCCCATATGAGACTCCAGCTCTATCCCAGTAGAGCCCTTCTTTTCCAGGTTGATTTTGGTATCATTTTTTCCCCTGAAGTTTATCACATTATTAATATGCAAAACTACTGCACTGTCATAACCAATTTTTTATTTTACCTGAATACTTTGAGATACAGACAAGTACCCTTTCAAAGCTGTGTTTTTGTAACGATTGCTATTTTATCATGTCTCTGTTATTCCTTGGAGATCAATTTTATTATGATCTCTGCAGTTTGTTTCAGTGCCAATACAGCATAGCATCTCCTGATACAAGAAGATAAATCTTATTTGCATATAACAAGCGATTCCTTAGGCTTTTCAACTGCAGTTACCTTGTCTCCTTTTTTCTAAGAATACTGATGTGAAGATACTGAACAGCAGCTCAGGAGATCTAGGTTCGATTTATGGCTTGGCTTCGTAGAAGATTTTTCAAATGTTCTTATGCAGCTCCGGTTTTCTGTGCCTCTTTGCCCAGGTAATATTTCCTTGTGTCAGAAGGCATTTCCAGGAGGTATACCTATCAATATTTGGCAAAGAGCTCAAGTAATTTAGTGATAACTATTGTGGAAATAGAGTCTATCACCTGCAATGCATCCTCAAGTGACTGGGTGGTTGAATCTTCAGAACAGCATTTAATACATCTTCTGATTTTTTTCTTAAAAAATGAAAGTTTAGGAAAATTTAAAAAAACACCAGCCACTTTGTACAATAAACTCTATCCCTAGATAGAGTAATAGTTATTATCATTATTGGAGCTTTTGTCGTATTTTCAGGGAAAGATATGCCATTATTAAAGTTTTAAATTTATATTGGTATAGAGAAAAAGTTTTGTTAATATTTTGTTCCTATTATGTGATTCTGCTTTCAGACTTATGTTCTCATTGTTATTTATTAATTAAATAATGATTGCTTACTGTTGTGTTTCTTAGCGTATTGTTGAAGAAAACTGCAGTATTTTGGACATTCATTCTGAGAATTCTAGAGCTTTACTTCTACACCTCCAAGTTTAGGATGTGTGACTTGCCATTTGAAAATGAAGTTGACTCTGCCTTTTGAGTCGCTGTCTGTCAGAGACTATCTGTCACATAAAACACACACACCTTTTCCCAGGTAATAGTATTAAAATATTGAGACTGTGGTTCATGGAGCTACAGTGATTTTGCTACAGTTAGAAAGGTCAGTGCATTCAAGTGCCCATATAACAAAAACTATTTAAATATAGATACAAAGACAGTGATGTATGATGATAGAAAAGTAAGACATACTGCAGAAAAAGACTCTGAAAGAACTGTATTAAATGGAAGACCCAAGAGATTTACAGTTACAGGCTATAAATAATCACAGAGATAATAGTATAAATGAAAGAAGGGAATTGCCCACATTCTCAGAAGAAGGACAAGGTGCAATGTCCTGAAACTGAAACAGGAAAATTTTGAGTCATTGAGAGAGTGTTCCTTACAGTGAGAATAATTGTGTGGTGAACTAGAGGGCAGTGCAGTGGCACTATGGATGGGCTACTGAGGCCCTTAGCATTCCTGCAAAGTGGAGCTGGACAGATTAGGTGACGTAGATGAGCTTCTCCAGCTGCTAGTTATTTCAAGAGCTTAAAAAAGTCAATCTGTTTCTCTACATCATCTTCATAAATTCATCTACAGCTGCCAGTCACGTTGTTCCAATTGACTATCACACTGAAATGCGTCTTTGCAGCCAGGATCGTGAGTCCCAGTGTCTTCGGTGAGAAGAGAGTCTGTCTCATCTCATTTTTCATGGAAATTAAGTGTGCTTTCTGCTCTGGTTTTCCCAGAGTGCCCTATCTCCCTCTGACTGTTGTTTACTCAGTGGGTAGGTTCTCATGATCATCTTCATTGTGACACCCCAAAAAGAAAGAAAACACAAATATCACAGTTTATTTCACACACAGAGAAAAACCGACAATGAAGTGCAACAAAACAGACAAATTAAGCTTTCCCAGTGCCCGTGTTGGGGTGAGAATGCTCTGTAGTAGTGCTGGTCTCTTTCTGGGGTTCCCGGAGAGACGCCGGGATAATTACAGAAGGCCCGCGGCCGATCTGAGAACCCACAGCAGTGTGAGCCTCCACTCAGCTTTTCTGAAGAAAAACACTCAAAACAATTAGAAACCGCGAGCCCTGCCCACCTTCTTCCCCTTCCCTATAGCCCCCAGGAAGGGATTTTAGTGCTGATGGAAGAGATGTGGTCTTTGAACCTGGGCAGTAGTCGCCGATANCGCCAGCGGCTCGGCCCAACTCCGCTGTGCTCCGATGGCCGTGCTGAGCTGAGCAGTGCCGGGCTGAGCTGTGCTGTGCTGTGCCGCTGCCGCCTCCGTGGGGCCGGCAGCAGCGCAGGCACGCAGCACAGCGGGACGAGCCGCCATTCCCCGCCGCCTCTGGCCACGCCGCTCCCGCTGGCTTTTCCAGGATCGGTTGCATCACCACACTGGACGCCTCGTGGCGCCCGCTCGGCACAGCGCCGTGCAGCCCAGAAACCCTGGGCTCACGCCGTCCTCCAGCCTCAGCCTCCCCACAGCTTGGATTACAGGCACGTGCCACCGCGCCCGGCTGCAGTGGCTTGAGGCCCACACCCTCTCACCCGGACTTTCACGGGCCAGCGAGAGCTCATTGGATGCCGCCTGCTGCAGCGCACCTGCCGGGCTGCACTCAGGCGGGCTCCTGCTCCAACCCGCGGGGCTCTACATGGGGCTGAGGGCCCACGGCAGACTGGGGAGGGGGCCGGCCGAGTGGCGGTCCTGCGCCGGCCCGCTCCCCCCAGCTCGCCCTCGCAGGCGGATGCCCGGGGACACAGGGGAGGCGGAAGCGGGGGATCCGCCGAACTCGTGCCGGCGACCATCCCAGTGCCCGCCTGTCCCCACACTCCCGGCCGGAGAAAAATGGCTTTAATGAACCTATAACATATATTCATGGCAAAATTCCTATTCCTTTGTTCTCTCATGTTAGGAATTAGAAACTCTAGGTCCTCATTGGTTCAAATAGCAAAGAACTACACCCCTGTTTTATCTGTGGTGGTTTTGTTAGGTAGTCATTCCTGTGATGGGGAAAAAGCAGGAAATGTATGTTTCAAAGTGTATGAGTTCCCAAGGTCTTGCATTGGTCTCCAAGCTGTTCACGGGTGTCACCAAGAAACTGGTCCTTATAGTTTGCCCTTGTTCTTCGTGGTTGTTACACTCTGAGCAAATAACATGCAGCGAGACTTCTTGCTTTTAATGTGAAAGTTAGGTCAGAGACAGTGTTAGGCTCCAAATAAACAGCCCCAGTGAAAAATTACCTGGGAACGTGATTGTTTAACTGCAAATTAGGAATGTGACTGGGCTTGGTGCTGCATATGGTTCTTCAGCTCTAGCAGGAAGGTCCATATGTAGGGTTAATACCAGAGCAGCATTCAGCCTTTTACCAGGAGGCTCTAAGGGGATGTTGGATCTGCTCTTTTTTGATTTATTTTGCACAGAGAGCATTCTTGGGTACCTACCAATGCGCTGTGCTCCGTGGGTATCAATAATTCAAGCTTTGCAACAGTTCTGTGAAAGAACTCATGCAGATGAGCCGGAGGAGCAGTCACAGGACTGGTTCAGCAGGAAGGCAATTGCCATGTTAAGCTGCCCTGGTTGTTTATCCACTCCTTGCTGCCTCACTGCACCATGGAGTCCCTAGCTCTGTTTTATTTGTTTTCACTTCTCAATGCAGTTACCGTCTCAGAACGTGGTTCTGGACTAGCGATCCCTGTGAAAAGTGCATCTGAGAGAGAAAGCCTTGGCACTGTAAAAGTGTAAGCACCCCAAGTCTTCCCAGACACCCTGGGGCTTGTCAAGCTGGAGCATCTCTGTGTTTCAGGGACAAACCCTCCTACCCTGGGTAGTGTATTGGTGAATTTCTTGTGCCAAATGGAATGGCACTTTCTGACCAAGCTCCTGTCTAAGATTTGCCTGGATCTGAGTTTCAACCGTTTTAAGGAAATGTTGATATCATTATTTTCTGCAGTTTTTAGTATACTTTTCATCATTAGTTCAATTTGAATCCAAATTCCTCAATAAAGTCAATACATATGTGCTTTATATTCGGGTATAGATTATATATTTGGACCTTAAGTAGAAGCATCTTGCTACTCAGTCTGAAAGTTAAGGAGTTTTTATATATCAAACTGCAGGCCTCTGGTTCAGTCAGCCTGACTGTTTTTTTGTTTTCCACCCCCTTGTAACTGTGATCAGTAACAGTTCTCAAACCAGCATCTTGCCAAAAGCAGACCTGGCAGCTGCATGGGTATAGCTAGCTGCTGTGTTTCTGATTTTATGTTATCTATAAATGAAGAAACAGAATTTCTTCACAGACTTTAATTTTGGCTAAGGGTGTTGCATTATTTAGCTTTGCATTAGCAGCCAGGGAGGTGTTTATATGGTCACTCAGCTAATTAGTTTCAATCTTATATTTGAAGACTTTACTAATAGTTCAGTCTATTACTTTAACAAAAAGCATTTGTAGGATTGATGAATTGAAATAGTCTGTCAGTGTTGCAAACATATATATGTAGAGAAGGTGTATAACACTTTATTACCTGGAGATAGATCATCCTAAGTGAAAAATAAATATTTGTAATGGTACAGTGTAGTTGCTCCGTAGAAACCTAAAGTGTGGTGATATAAGTCATCAGAGAATTGTCTTACCACTATGACAGGGTTAACTCTTACTTATTTTTATTTTATAGCTGTTTCCATCCTTATTAATTATCATTAATTAATCCTTATGACAATAATAAATAAAATCATAATGTCTTCATTGAATTTGTTATGGTTTCCAGTGAGACTGTTTTCAGACTTGGGGGTGAGTAAAGACTGATCTTAGCATCTGCCTTTGTCAGTTGACATCTGGCTAAGTGCAGCTGGGAGAAGTAGTGCAAGGCAGACCTACAGATGTACTGGGGTAGAAGTGCCCCTCTAGAGTCATCTGATCCAGCTCCTGCCTCTAGAGAAGGCTGATATTCCTATGTTGCTCCTGACATAGGAGAAAACGTGTCTAATATGTTTTTAAAGCCCTCCACGGAGACTCCAAGCCTTTTCCCACAACAGCAGGATATTGTTGTCTCTTCAGTTTGTCACCTATAGTTTTCCTCCTGATATTTAAGATGCATTAAATCTTATAGTGAGGAAATAAACAGTGTATTAAGGATGCTACATTTGTCTTAAGTTTTGGACAAGATTGAGAAGTTGTGGGGCACCTTTGCAAATTTAAATTACTTAGTTTTGTTCTTGGTTAAACAAGTCAGATGCTTACAGCATGCTTGTCTAACGTGTGAAGAAATTTTCAAAGGCACTTCAGCAGAGGTCAGAGCTTCAGTTAGAACTGTTGTGTGAGGCAGAAACTATCCTAGGATTATCCTAGGATTATGCCCCTTATGAATTGATCTGAAAGAAACTTGGTGAAAGCACACATCAGAAGTCAAAAGGATCTGAGTCCTGTGAATAAAGTGCTCAATGTACACGCTGCCAGCTGGGCTCCTTGCTCCTAACGGTCATGATGAAGGTGGGTGATGAAATCTACCCTCTGCTAGCCAGAGGGCAGAAACCAGAGAGCAGGGTGGCAACCAGCAGCTTGCTCCCTTTCCCATATGCACAAGCAGCAAGGCCGGTCTCCATGCTTGTCCCACTCCAGCCTCTGACTGTTGAAGGGAAATGAGCCAGACTGCTCCTAGGCTCCTACCCCAGCCCTCTTCTGTTTCCAAAGCAAAGTTTTCCATGACATGGAACTTTTGCACTTGCAGATTACAGAGCAGTAACAAAGTCAAGTGATAGCTGCCTCTGTGCTAGGAGTCTCTACAAGCTCTAGACTATTGTTTTCAAATGGTTGATCCATGTGGGAGTAGATAGTGTCCTATACTGCAATTCTTTACTTTGCTGGGCCACAGGGCAGAAAGCTGGCATAGTATACAAACATCTCACTTCCTTCTGAGTTCCACTTACTCTGTTCAGCAGCTCCAACACATTCATGCAGAAAGGCAAGTTTCCTGGCATTGAAATGCAACAGTCTCAAACTGTGCAGAGGCAGAGTAAAAATGCAGAAAAACTGCATTCAAGGCCAAATTAATTTCTATATAGACATCCCTCCTGTTTTCTGATGATGAGCATCACACTTCTGACTTGAAAGGTCAGAGTGGGTAAGTTTTTATGGAGTTTGCCTCATTAGAAAGATGCCTGAGATTGTTGTCAGAAGTAAATGCTTACATGAACACTTTCTGATGTAAAATATATTGTTTCTTTACACTCACATTTTTTAGATGGCTTGACATAAAAGATACAACATTTTTCTTCCACCTAAATTCCTTGAATTGAATAGTTATCAGCAGCAGTATTGCACAGGAAAGCACATGCTGTGAGAACAATACCTCCATTATGACCTACTAACATTGTAGTCTAATTTGAGTTTAAAGAAAGACATACATATTAGCATCCAGTGCGGTAGGACAGCTGAATACATTTTTATGGTACAGAAACAGCAATCTCTGAGAGAAAGAGCATTTGTTTTTCAGGTATCTGTGTTTCACTGCTATTTACATTGCCATTTCTAACTGATACAATGTTTCTTTTGAATTAATATTTGTCTCCTTAGACAAGCTTTGTTTTATTTAAGTTTTGGTTGGTTGTTTTGTTTTTGTTTTATTTGAATGTTTAAAAGCTTGAAAAGCATACGGTGTTGAAAACACCTTGTCAATTAAGAAATAGTTCCTTAGTTGGTACTGGAATTATGTCTTGGAACACTGAAGACACAGAGGAGCCTTAATTTACTCATAATAGCTTAGATTAAGGATAATGATGTAACTGCAGTGATCAGTCATGGCCTATATCAGAAGCTGAGTAGCTCACAGACTCTAATGTATTTCCTATAAGGGCAGCAATGGGAGATGGGATGCTTTGTTACTTCAGCTTGACAGGCTGAGGGAGCTCAAGGCATAAGAGATTAACCTTCCCAGTGTCATGGCAGGACCTAGGTGACAGGGCAAAGAGTTTGGGTAGCAGCAGTTAAGATCCTTTCTCCCCAAGTGATACAGCTAGAGTTCTATGAAGAGGAGGTGCATATTCCCATATGGACTAGATTAACTGTCCTGTGTACTAAGAACACGGCCACAAGCTATTGTTTTCTAAGGCAGTATGCCATACTGGTGTTCATGTAGCAAACTTACATTAGCATGAATTTCTTACCATCAAATGCAGCAGAACTGTGCAAATCTTGCAAGAATGCTTAAGGTTACCTTGGTGCCATCCTTGGTGGTGGTGGAAATCTCTCCATTTATATAACAGGCTATATTCATTATGCTCAGATTTCAGTCTGTTCCTGTCAAAGACGTCTCCTACAGGCATATATTAGTGAGTTAGATTGAAGGTACCTAAGGGGAGTTTAGAGGATTGAGTTTAGTTTGCTTGTTTTAACTCTTACTGAAAGCACTTACCTTCCTGGGCCAGTGTAGGCAGTTTAAAAACACTCTTTAATCATTCTAATGAAAATCTGAATACTGGTCCTTGAGACAGGTCTCAGTTACGTATACAGTGTGGCAGCTGGTACTTGCTTCCATTCTCAGAGGGGAAAACTACTAACTATTTTTTGCCATTGGATTTTGGGTTTCTTCACTATAGGCAACTTGTACCTTCAGTATTTTGTACTTGTACTTTAACTTCAGTACCTTAATTAAATAATTTGAAAGTTTCTAATTTCATTGTGCCAGCTGATATGCTTAAATATTTTTTTTCCCAATAGAGTTTTTCCAGCTGTTTAATAACACATCAATTATGGTATCTTTTTAATAGAGTTTTGCTTTCACCATGTCCATGTTGTGAATCACACTTCCTAATTCCATTTTAAATAAGCTATTGTGAATACTGAGGAAGCTACAAGATACATAATGGCAATTAATACAGGAAATTTCTAAAAAAATGAAGCACCTGCTTGTGATCAAGTATGTATGAAATTAAATAGGTCCTGGCTGGCCTCTGTTAGTATTAGATAGATGTTACATATTAAAGGTACAGAATTATTTCATCATTTATTCAGAAAAATCTTTGAATTTCTTTTTGAGATATTCATGTATTAGTTTAATAAGCTTACTTCTCAAAGGAAATTTCAACATTCATCTAGCATGGTGATATTTGCCAGACACACCTAGGTTGTCAGAATAGCTGCCTGCCATACATAGTGTGCCTTTTGGCCACTTAAAATATCGTGTTTTGATTTCTGCCAGACTTACACAATAGTAGGCTTACTTCTCCCTCCCTTTCCTGTGCTAATTTTTAGGTTTCTTGTTCCTGCTGAAAGTACTGTCTAACCAGAAAGTAACCATACTCTCTGCCATTTTCTGCTCTATGCTTGGTATAGTCTATTATTCTTATGCATAGACCAAGCACGGTCCTGCTTTTCAATTTATTTTTCTACACTTCTTTTGCATTCTGTCTTCATAATCTTACATATTTTCAGATATATGGAACTTTAGGGCACCTAGCTTTCTCAGTAGTGTCAGAGAGGAGAGAAAAAGAGTGTGAGGGGAGTGAAAGAGTGGGACAGATTTCCAACTGTATTAATAAAATAATGCAAGTAATAAAAATACTTTCTTCTGTGTCAATGGTGGTGTGATAAATAGTTCCAACAGCCCAGCTGAAGTACCCAGTAAGACTAGTGTAAAACCAATAATGACCAAGTTAGAAAATTTATTAGCCTTTGCTTTGAACTGTGATTGAAGTAATGCGACCTAAAACACTTGTTAACTTATTACATGGTCATAATTTGCATAGGTTTACTGATGTCTTAAAAAACAAGTTTAAGCAAGCAGGACTTTCCTAATGCATAGGTTTCTTGAGTGAAAAACATGACCAAACTTTAGCTTTGTGAGACAAGGCAGTTAGAAAAGTGGAAGACACATCATGGTCCTTTATATGCTTTGTAAAACATAGGTAATTACAGGAATATTCCTCAAATCATATGGAAATGGGTAGCATCCTGCAAAAAGGGGACAGCCAAGTCAATCCTGCAATTTATTAGGTATAAACAATGCTGGATAATGACTGGATAGCTTGTATAAAGTAGAAGGTTTCCACAGTCTCAGAAGGGAAGGCTGGGTGAAACACTGCATATATGTCGATATCTAGAATAGAGGCTTTGCAGATAATCAGATTTTCTGGAGAGAAGCTGTAGCCTGCAGTCTGATGACACTGAATATGTCTCCGTGGTTGATTGCATTTATGTACAAATGCCCTCTGCATGTGTGTTCAGTGGCCTGGACTCCAGCCAGCACCAGTTCAAAAGCATGTTTGTGAAGCCCAGCCCAGATCGCTCTGCCTCTGTGTACAGCTTATGAGTTCTGGCACGGTGTTACCCTAAGAAGGGTTTTCAGTTCAGTGCTGGCTGAAGGCCCACTGGATTGGTGTGCAGTCAAAGGGAGCTCCTATGTACTTGTTGTAGCTTGTTTATTCATATCCTGTAAGAGCTTACAAGGGTCCCAGAACTGGATAAGACGTAACACAGAGGTTAAGAAAAATGAATAAAACACTCTGGACACTTTTGAACAAAATTACTTTAATTAAGCAAGCCCTGTATATTACTTATGGACTGAGTCATTCATATAATTTTAAAAGATATATAAAGGAGGGTTAAATGCTTTTACTTAGTGGCAGGTTAATATATACTCCAGGTACTGCTATGCCAATCTTGTGCAGGGTAGGGCTTGCAGGCAGATTTGACCTGCAAGACAGTTTTACCCACTTGCAGCTCTCTGGATGCTTAATCAGCTGCAGTGCAGGCTGCTCCAGAAGAGATGGCACTGTGCCTGCTGCCATGCTTGACAACTCATTCCCATGGCTTTCCATTGCGAATGCAGCCACCTGCAGAACTGGATGGTGGACCAGCTGGCTAAACACCAGTCATTTCACTGTTGCTGGCTGTCAACTGAGTAGCTTCCTGGTTCCAGCCTCTCTGTGTGGCCACATGAATGATGGCACTGGCATTAGAGGGCAAAGTGGCTATGGGAAGGGAGAAGGGGGTGAAACCACCCCTTCCAGTGCAGCAACAGTTGTTGCTGTCTCTACAACAATCCCTGCATACTGCCTCCTTCCCTATGAACATGCTTATACAGCTCAACATCAAATTACTCAGCCCCTCCTGAGGCACCTCATAGCTCAGTTGATGTGAGCACTGCTTCTGAGTTTGGCTAGCAGTGGATCCAGTTATTGATATGCAACAAATAAGAATAACTGAAATCTAAGCCTAGGTACCACCACAATTTATCTTGATGATATCTGTGTGTTACCTTTGGGTTTTTTAATGTATATATACTTAATTTTATGTATTGGGTTTTGTGGTTTTTTTTGTCTGATCTTACTTTTCCCAGATGTAGCAGGAAAGTGGGGGATTTTTTTTATCTCTTCTGTTATGGGTTAATTTAAAGACGTTTTTTCACCCCCGGCGGTGGGGGGTGGGGACAGGTGGGGACGGTTGCTGGCACAACTGCCCCCACCCCCGGTGCGGATGTGGCCCCTCCCGGGGGCAGCTGCCCCGGCCCTGTGTGGCTTGCCCGCGATGTGTGTGTGTGTGTGGTGCCCCCCCCTCCCCCCACCAATTTTGCAGGCGCGGCTCCATGGCCGCGGGCGCTGGGAGTTGCTGGCGGTGCTGGGCACTGCCGGCCCCAACCCAGCCCGCTGCTGTGGGGTGCCCTGCTGGCCCGGTGCTGTGAGGGGGGACCTGGCTGGCCGGCGGCAGGTCTCGCCGAGGCCAAGGGGGCAGTGGGTCCCTGCCTCCCCTCCCTCCCCCCACTTGGCGCCCACCCGCGGTTGCAGGCTGGGGCAGGTGGCGCAGGGACTGCCCCATGGTTGGTGCGGGTCGGGGTGGCCCGGGAGAAGTGCCAGGACCCCCCCAGGTGCCATGGGGGGCCACGGGGGGATCCGCACTTCCGGCCCAGGGGGAGGCCGGCGCACTTCCGGCCCGTCACGGCATTTCCGTACGTGCGGGGCCTTGCTTGGGGTGGGGCCCGGGCGCTGGTCATCCAGTCACAGAAGGCAGGCCNTGTGTTACTTGTGTGTTTTCTTTTTGGGTGTGTGTGGCTTCTCTCGGACATCTCTTGTCAGTACCATGCTTTTTAGTGGTAAAACCACAACATCCTCTTAAAAAGAAATCTAAAAATGGAGTGTATCAGAGAGTTAACTTTTAAGATATGCAGAGAAGACTGACTGACTAAGTGGAACCAGCTCCACAATTTCCCCACTTTAATGCCTCACTGGTTCTCTTTCTGATAGCCTTATGTTTTGATGAATACTGATTAGTGGAGGTCGAAGATGAGAAAGAATAAAATAATTTGGGGGTTTTTTTGTCTGTCAAAAGCAGGCATGGTCTTAATGATGAACTATGATTATGGTATCTTAATAGCTAAGAAAGAAATTCTATTCTCCAGTGTAGGATAATCTGCTGAACATGCTATGACAGGCATTTTAGGTACAGTTTATGGTTACTTCCACAGTTATGCTGTGGAATAGTATTTAGTTCTTCCGTAAGAAGTATCCCTTGAGGAGTAGAGAATTCGCATAGTTTTAAGTTACACATTTTTCTATAAATAGAATGCCATTAAAATGAAAAAATAGAGCACCTATTAAGTCTGCCATGCATTTCAATGGGAACAGAAGTGGGTCATAGGTCTACACAGCAACTCAAAAAAATAATGAAATTTTATGCATGGAAGTGCCTGTACCATGCCCCAGATTCTCCATCAGGTTTTGTACTGCTCTTTTTCCACATAGATTTGAATTCCTGCAGTGACTCTTGATATACTTGTGTTCGTATTTGTAATGTGTTTTCAACAATAAGGTATGGTTTTCCTTGTGATTTGGTTATTGGCTTCTCTCTGGGGGCAACTTTTTTCAGCTCTTATTATTTATGTCTTACCTGCAAGCATTGAAGTTGCGTAATAACCAACTTCACTGACAAGAAGGTTACCTTATGTCACTGTGGCATAGTAGAAGTAGCAAGACATTAATTTAAATCCTGTCAAATTACAACTTCTACTGTAGCAAGGTCCTTTATGTTGCCTGTGCAGTGTTAGGAGTGCCATGGAGGGATGGAGAATTTGTGCCTACAGCTGCATCAGTGGAGGAAGAGTGGGATTAGCAGCTGACCACTGTATAAAATACTGAATAAATGAAGAGCCAGATGTTAAACTGACACACATCAAATCCGGGCAATGTCTGTCCAACAGTGACCAAGGCTTCCTTAATTTTCCATCTGCTACACTTCAGCAGAGGTATCTTTTACAAAGTAAAACTTCATGCCCAGTTTTGTACAGAGTCCAGTTTTGCTGCTCACTTAGATGACTTTATATTATTACATCTGGATTGATAATCATCCATAAATATTTTGTGTTGCAGCCAGAAGCACAAGTTCTGTTTCTTGTACATATAGCCTACAAATTAAACTAAAATAGATTAAGGTCCAAAACAAGGACATATTCTTCATTAACTAAGAATGTTCAATTTTGGTTCAGATATTGGAAGTCATGAAAGCCTATTATAAAATCTGAAAATACTCTAGTTCTTAGAGAATTTTTAAAATTTACATTATTCTGGTGATCACATACAAGTGTGACTGCTGTGATAGCTTGGTAGAAAAAGGGTATTTATAATTAAAATAGTATGTGGCTAAAATTTCAGATTGCCAAAAGGCCTCATAGAAAAAACAGCATTTCTGAAATATTACTTAGAATGTAATATTGTAAACATAAAGACAAGAGCAGCATTAACTACTGCCTTGGAAATGTAAGATCATATGGCTTGGCATTCCAGGTCAGATTGTTGATTCCAGTGATCATTAGCACTTATAATACTTATTATAGTTTTAAAAGACAGCTGCTGTTGTTTGCATCTAATGAATTGTGCCACAGTAGTACATCACAGAGCAAATTCTTTCTCTGACTGATTAATCCATTTATGCCAGTAAATGAGATTTTATTGTCCTTATCTTGCTGCTTGTATGAACAATTTGAAGTTTTCAGTTTTCTTTTACCTCTACTGATTAGCAGAGACATACTGACTGAAATAAATTGGTAGGAGAAAAATATAAATGTAAGGCAACCTATTTTGAGTACAGTTTTTTAATATCTAGATATGAACATAAATGCATAACAAATACATGGGACTTATTTCAGTTATATCTGATGCCACTGGCAGACTTTTTAGAAATATGTGAACTCTTCCTCCCAGATCCTGAGCATCAGGCTGTATTCAATAGAGGAGCCAAGAGGCCAACAGAACACTGACCCTCTCCCCCATTCTTGTAAGCCCTCATGAATATGAGAATATGAAATACTTTGTTATTCGGATTTTTTTAGTTCACTATGTGTTTCCTTTGCTGCAGTCAGTTTCCTAGTGATTTTTAATGGCTCAGAATCTGTGGATATAGAAAAGTTCATTTATAGTCCAGTTGTACTGGACATTTCAGTTGATTTCTCTAACCATGGAAATGTAGTACACTAGGGAAAAAAATGGGGAAAGGTAAGGATGGAAAAAAAGGCAATGGAAGCTCTCCTTTGTGCTTGAAGATGCAGCTTGCTACCTGCTTGGCGGTTATTTGATGGCTTCACTTAATTAAACTCTGAAATCTCCCATATCTCATTTTTCTATTTACTGTGATTTTTAGTATTGCTACATTCTGAAAGGCAAAATTATGCAGAGTTCACTGCAATGTAGGTTTTCCATTCTTGTAGAGTTTACCATTGTCTTGGTGTACACTGTGTCAGCAAAGAACATCAGTAATGGCTCTCACCAAGTCTGGGGCTGGCATGACTTCTCCAATAGATGCAAAATTATGGCTATCTCCAGAAAGTCATGTGTTTTAGGGAAGAGAATGTAATTGGATGGGTGTCTAGCGGCCAAGCGTCATCAATACTCAATCATTGTCTTACCTAAGATGGTGTTTTGAGACCAACCTGACCTATCTCAATAAACGTATTTGGCACACGTAGTTATACAAAGTTCAGTTCATGTTCCTAATGTAGGTGCTCAGGAATTAGGGTTGCTTTTGTTTGATCATCTGTATAGCCTGCATTTTCAAGAAATGCTACTTTTTCAATAGATGGTGATCTGTGGCTTGCGAAATAAGAGACTAAGGATTTGACATACATTTAAGAGAGTGTCATTATTCAGGCCATAGATCATGTCTTCACAGTGAGTCAAAAGCCCAGGAGTTGTTAATACAGTTGACAATCAGGAGAGTTTCTCATTCTGCTACCAGCAGAAGAGATTATGTTAATGTGAAACACAGCTTCAGATGGTATTTCCTGAGAAGGGAACTGTGAAATGACGATATTTCCTCTAGGGAATTGTGAAGGTCTACAAGAAGGGTGTGGGGAATCACACAGAAGGAAAAATTAGTTTGAATAAAAATGGTTTCTGTCGTTTGTTGCAGGGAGAACAATGCATGAGAAAGTCAGGTAAAATATCGGTGGATGTTATGAAAAAATGCAACTCTCTGGACAGCCCATTCTTGAACAGTACAGTCTTGATTCACTCAACCATTAAAAAAAATTATAATTAGTCATGTCCTGAACTCAGCACAGGTTGCTGGAAAACTGTTTGTATAAGATCCCTGTAGAAGACTTAGGAGTCATGGCATAGGAAATGAATGCTAGTATAAAAAATCAAACAGTTTTTCCCATAAGAAGCTGTATCTTGAGGTGAAACCCAGGTCTGTATAGATGAAAGAATCATATGCTGTTTCAAGCTACAAATCAGATAATTTCTACAGGTGAATTGTGACATCAGTGCACCCTCTACAAAAGATACTCATCCAACATAAGATGCAGCAGGAAATTTCAGCATTACTGAAATGAGTGGAAACCTTGCTGTGCGTTTGGCAGGATCATAATTTTATTAATCACTATCGCTGGCAGAAACTGCTGGAGCAAAAGAAATATGATCACTTTGCGATCAGCCTACAGAGTATAAGTACACATCCAGCCGACTTTTACAGGGCGCCACAAACAGTGATATACAATTGCTTCTTGTAAAAATGACAGCAAGAAATCTCCTCCTTTATGGTGAACAGGTGGTAAAATTTTGTAGCTCAGTGTTTGTG
>VYZS01004328.1:0-14312 GCA_013400695.1 Neodrepanis coruscans | reverse complement strand
CAAGTCACTGTAAAAGCAACCAGGTCTGGAAGCAGGACAAATTGCTATAAGGCTCCCAAATTTGCTGGAGTTGAGGCTCAGCCAAGCTTTGTCACCTTTCCCTTAGCAAAGCCTCCCACGAAGTCCATAGGGGGTTTCCCCAAGTGAAGAACTGAGGGTTTTTTCCCCATAGGCAGCAAGAAACTAACCTTAATTTTCATTTTGCTAAAACAGGGATTTAGGAAATCCTAATCCAGCCTCAGAAAAAGGCTGCAAACAATAGACCACCATCTTCCTCGTCACTTCACTGTTTAATATCTGGTAGTTTCTTGGAATTCTTGACAGGTTGCTGCAGCAAGTCGAAGCTCCCAACTGGTGGCCATAAGCGGCTGCCGTCTTTGTATCCCAGTAGTCCTCATTAGAACAAAGCTGCTTCGAATTAAATCCAATCTACATGCCAAATCAATCTTTCAACCCTTTGATTGCTTCTGAAAATATTTATATTTCTTAATAATGCACATTTTGTCCCAGAGCCTGTGATTAAACCCAGACAAGGTCCAGAGAAGCCTGAAGTATATGTGGAAGGGGTTATTTTGGACAGGAAAAGAAAGATAAAGAACACAGGTTTTTCCTATTGTGAAACCATTAGAGTGTATAAATCTAGCAATTGCAGTTGTATAAGCATCAGAGTGGGGTTGTAATAAATACAGATTGGAGTATTATAGTAACCAAATGGAGTTTATGGATTATGTTCACTAGTTCATATTTCTCAGCTACTACCATCTAACTAGCATCATGCTGCACTCACCTGTGTTAATATTCCCTATTAATATTCTCTTTACATGTTTGTGGGGGAAAAAAGGAGTTAGGATTCAACTGCTGCTCTGTGTAAAACAAATATGTTTAAAGAATCATGCCCTACAAAGAAAAAAAATAAACACAGGGATGCTGTAAAGCGACCGTGTTCGAAGGGCATGGGCTGTGGCTGGCTGAAATCAGCCCCGTTCTGCTTAAAGTTAATAACTTCCATCTGAGTGGAATCTGGACCTAATGCAAGGCATTTTCTGCATGAAAATTAGGGTGAAAAAATGAAGAAAACAACTGCTTCTATCCTTTACCGTGGTAAATTTTTAAGGTGGTAAATAATAAGCTTTGGCTGGAGGTGAGAAACACACAAAGGCTTTGAAACTGTGCTTTGTGGTAAACAGCATACTATTCCCTTCTCAAAACAGCATACATCACAGGTGAGATATGTGGAGACGAAGGGAAGGATACATTCCTTGGCTAAGAAGTAACCCAGATAGGGCCTGATTCTTCCAATTGGGAATATGCCATCCATTAAGAAGATGGTGGCGGCTGGGGACGCAGATCAGATAAAGGTTCTGTACCTGTCTCCCTCCCTAAACACAAATGACTGCCCTTGTCTCTAATAAAAGGGAAAAATTGACTTTGGAAAACATGCCATGGTAAATCTCCTTGGATAAAGTAGTGCAGTGCCTGGGTGAGAGGGAAAGAAATCCCAGAAACTAAAAGTATATAACACTTATTTAATATCATTGCCATCAGCAGCATCAGATGGTAAATGCAGGTAATATTCTTCAACAGTGGTCTGGTTGGTAAATGCTTGTGGTAGTTTTGCTTGTGACAGTTTCCCCTTTTATAAATGACAGAAAGAAATATTCTCGGTTAAAATGTTATTCATTGATTCTTTCATCACATAGTTCATTATATTAAGCTGTAATTTCCTAAATATGTTGGGGGTGGTATTATTATTATACATATATCCTGAGTCTTGATAGCTATTTTGCATGAACGTATGATTTTGATACTCAGACTTTAAGGCAGAGAGAAGAGAGCTTTTATCATCACCATAAATAAGGGGAGAGGAGAGATTTAAAAAACCTCTCATAAACAAGGATGGATCCAAAATCTAATGACATGCATGAAAATCCATTTTGGATCAGGCCTCCAGCAGAACACTGTATTATATAACCAGTATTTTCTGAATATCTTCTATTGTTTGACAACCCTGATTTCACACTGAACTTGGAGTTCATTTCCGAACAGAAGCTTTTTATATAGAAACTTTAAATCATATTCCTTTGTGAACACACACATACCATCGAGGATATTGTCTTATTAAAGAGTTTAAGCCTAANGAAAATGTGATACTAGATTGTACTCTATTTTTAACCTAATTCTCTCTTTTCATTCAATTAGCCTTTCTTGCCTGCATTTTTCTACTCATGTGTAACATCCTTTTCCCAGGAAGAGCTTAAAAATGAGATTTAGTTACTTAAAGAGACAGAATCTGCCAGGACAAGAGCAACCAAGGGCTTAATACATAAAAGCAGAATAATAATGCTCATGGTACACAGTTTGAAGTCCGAATCACCAGCCACCAAACACATCCTGCATAGCATTTCCACAATATTCCCGTCCTGATGCACCTCTCACAGGCACCATTAGGTTAGGACAGGTCTGAAACTAAACACCCCAAAATTGAAAACAATTGCAGGATGTTTGGGTGTTGAAACCCAAAACACCTCTGTTTGTTCATGCTGAACAGGGCTCCCCACCATCCACTTCACTTTACATATACGGCTAATGCATGAACAAACACAGAGCAGCCAAATTACAGCAATAACATTTATGGGTGGATTATGTTCCAACTTCCTCACTTATTATTAAAAGCGAGTAAATTATGAAGCACATGGAAGAGGTAGGGTGCAAATGCAGGCGAATCTTCACTCGGAACCAAATGTTGTTTTTTCACTTTCAAAGCTGAGATGAGTTTGCAAGCAGACACAGCACAGCTTTAAAGCTTACTCATTCAAAAATGTGTGTTTGGGTTCCTTTTTTTTTCCTCCCCTCCTTACTCCATCTACGTTTGCCTTTCAAAGCAAAAGGAGCAGATGCACACCATTTGGGTTTGGGTGGCTCCTACTTGCTCTGAACTTTCTTCTGAAAAGAGCAAACCGTGAGCCATGCGTCTGCTCCACAACTCAGAGGCAGTTTCAAACTTTGTTTCTGGCTTTATGAAGTTCTCTCGTGAGTCGTATTATAGATCTAAATGACCTTATTGTAGGTGGCAAGTTTAAATGTGCCATATTAATAACTTGTTATCCAAGACAAATTAAGTCCTTATGTGTCAAAAGCACTCTGCTCTGGATTACCTACAAGACAAGTATTTATTGAATAAACGTTGGATCCAATTTCATTTTAATGTGACTGACTGTATGCTGCAGCCCCTTAGAACGAGATAAAAACATTCAAACCTACAACTCTGTTGCAACATTACACCTAACTTGTCTATTTCTATTATTCTCTTTTTGATGTGGGATATCGAAAGTGTTTGGGGGGTTTAAGGATTTATTATTATTATTGTTATTATTTTTTCTGAAGAGCAAGCAGAGAGATAGAAAAAAAAAAAGACTGGCATTCAGCCTAAAGAGAAATCATTGAAACAAATTAATCCTATGCCGTTTAAATTGACATGGTAATCCATCATCAGCAAAGGGAAACTCTGAAAGCAATCTAGAATCTGCAGTGTTCTTACACTGGCCCTCAGGCACAAAGACAGATAGTAAAAGAGGAAGGGAGGAAAAAAAATCATAAAAGTTAGCAGCACCTTAGCAAAGGGAAGGGTGAGAGAGAGCAGCTTTCACTTTTTCCTGCTTTAAAGCATCCAGCTCAGAAAGCAACTGATTAACCTTCAGCCATTCCCCACTAACGTTTACTTGTGTGTGTCAGATCATCTTCGGCTGCTGAGATATGAGCAATTTCAAATAGTGCAGAACCCCCATCCTGTATAAACTTCACCACTGAAAACTCTGCCAAACATCAACTTGGGCATTTCTGCTTACAGAGGGCCTTTTATTAGCCTAAACTTGATCATTGCAAATGGACAATAAATTCTATCTTCACAGCCCTGGAGAAAAGAGCCCTACTATCCTTGGAAGTTTAATAGCCAGGGTTTTCATAGAGCTAGCATGAAAAAACTGGGTGGGGGAAAGTGTTTGGGTTTGGACTTGGGGTGGATTTTTTGTCTTTTCCCTACTTTCTCAGTGAGGCTATACGCTATAATGTATGTTNGATAAAAACTCTCCTTCTCTCTCCTTTTATGCTCTGTGACAAGCCTGGGCTCGGGTCCTGCTGACTGGGATGTCCTTTTCATGTCTTTATGAAGTACTGCACTTGGGGCTTTCATATAAAGGGGAGGTTAATTGTTCAGGATGGGTCCAAATGATTGATTCTCCAGGTTAAAAATAAATAAAAAAATAAATAAATAAATAAATAAATAAATAAATCTGAATATTTAAAACAAAATTGTGATGCAGCAGTTGCCCTCGAAGGTGAGCAATGGTTGTGGTATACAACAAGTGTAAAAAAGGGCTGGACTGGAGACCTGTATGAGAAACAGCCCAAATTGCCAGGCTGGAACATGATCTCACTCCATCTAAAAGTTTTCCACCTCTATAGTGCAAATTCCACTATAAAATAACAAAGTATACTAAACCACATGTGAGTAGCTGTAGGAGTAAGGGAGCAAATTGGTTTCTGACAAAAGAAGGATGAATACCTTTGGATAATCTAAAGTTAAAATTTGATTGAAAGCATAACATTCCTCTAAGCATCAATATGCTTAGGATCCAAAATATGGTTATTTTATTACCAGTTAATACTTAGATCAAAGCAACACACTGTAGCTGGAAGGGACATTCTCTCTGGAAATAAAGTTCCATGTAATTATTTCCCATTAAAAACTAAAACTGGTCTTAGATTTAAAAATTTGGGCTTCCTTACATTTGATGTAATGCAAGCTTGTCAAGAGAGAGCAGATATGACATTTTTCACTGTTTGCTGGTATCCTTTTATTTTAAAGTTTTCAGTTTAGCTTTAACCCTTTGAATGTGAAAGATTCTCATACATTTTACCTACATTAAACAAGGGCGATTGTTTTGGATTATATTGACTAATTCCTTATAAACAGAAATTAGAATTTAATATAAACCCACATGATTTTAGATAAAGTCTGCAAATGTAAGGAGGTGAAATATAAAGAAAATGATATGGCAATGGGTAGGCAACTGGAACTTAAACCTTAAATTGTAAACAAGCATTTTACTCTTGGGCAAAGCAGCTCATCTTAATTTAATTCAGGACATGGAGTTTAAAATATGCTCTCAAAATACTTCCAAGAAAGCTGCAACCTTTCAGAGGAGAGAGATAAGAATGTATTTTAATTATGAGGTTATAAATATGCGACAGAATTAATTTTTTTTACCATCTCCTAATGCGCTATGTAACATTGTTCAGATGCAGTTATACATTTATCTGTCTGTCTCTATTCCTGTCCATGCTTTTGNATTATTATTATTGTTATTATTTTTTCTGAAGAGCAAGCAGAGAGATAGAAAAAAAAAAAGACTGGCATTCAGCCTAAAGAGAAATCATTGAAACAAATTAATCCTATGCCGTTTAAATTGACATGGTAATCCATCATCAGCAAAGGGAAACTCTGAAAGCAATCTAGAATCTGCAGTGTTCTTACACTGGCCCTCAGGCACAAAGACAGATAGTAAAAGAGGAAGGGAGGAAAAAAAATCATAAAAGTTAGCAGCACCTTAGCAAAGGGAAGGGTGAGAGAGAGCAGCTTTCACTTTTTCCTGCTTTAAAGCATCCAGCTCAGAAAGCAACTGATTAACCTTCAGCCATTCCCCACTAACGTTTACTTGTGTGTGTCAGATCATCTTCGGCTGCTGAGATATGAGCAATTTCAAATAGTGCAGAACCCCCATCCTGTATAAACTTCACCACTGAAAACTCTGCCAAACATCAACTTGGGCATTTCTGCTTACAGAGGGCCTTTTATTAGCCTAAACTTGATCATTGCAAATGGACAATAAATTCTATCTTCACAGCCCTGGAGAAAAGAGCCCTACTATCCTTGGAAGTTTAATAGCCAGGGTTTTCATAGAGCTAGCATGAAAAAACTGGGTGGGGGAAAGTGTTTGGGTTTGGACTTGGGGTGGATTTTTTGTCTTTTCCCTACTTTCTCAGTGAGGCTATACGCTATAATGTATGTTTCCCGAGAGATTTTTCAAACTAGTTTTAAATATCTAAAGTGATGAGACTTCATGCACCTTTAAAATTTTATTAGACTTATGGTCAGAAGAAAATATAAACCTCTTGGGCCTTGAAAGCCCATTGCAATACAGCCATTATCCCTATAATGTCAACAGAGCTACAAAATTCTCTAGAAATAAACCTTTTAAGAACAGCTTGCCCTGTTTCATGTTTTCTTTTAAGGTCAGTGGTGCATCACTTTTTTGGAAAATGTTTCCCCTCTCTGGCCAGGTTTAGCAATGTGAAATAGAATGTATATTACTAAATGAATAGGTTTAATTTTAGACACTGAAAAAATAAATAGAAGAAGAGAGCTAGGGCAGAAATAATACCTTTCAGTTAGAAACAGACATAGTAGAAAGAAAAAGTCAGAACTTTAGTGCCAGGGGCAAAGGGGTGAAAGGCTGGCTAATATGAACCATATCCAACATCTGCCCTATTTTAATTTAGCAGGGATAAAGTTTCTTCTTTTTTATTATTAAGAAAACTTTATGTGGCAGAGAAACCCATGAGCTATGTTATCAAAACTGTTTTATTGTCACACTGAAACTTAGAACTATTAAGAATTGGTGGGGCAAAGAGATAAAAACTCTCCTTCTCTCTCCTTTTATGCTCTGTGACAAGCCTGGGCTCGGGTCCTGCTGACTGGGATGTCCTTTTCATGTCTTTATGAAGTACTGCACTTGGGGCTTTCATATAAAGGGGAGGTTAATTGTTCAGGATGGGTCCAAATGATTGATTCTCCAGGTTAAAAATAAATAAATAAATAAATAAATAAANTAAACAAGGGCGATTGTTTTGGATTATATTGACTAATTCCTTATAAACAGAAATTAGAATTTAATATAAACCCACATGATTTTAGATAAAGTCTGCAAATGTAAGGAGGTGAAATATAAAGAAAATGATATGGCAATGGGTAGGCAACTGGAACTTAAACCTTAAATTGTAAACAAGCATTTTACTCTTGGGCAAAGCAGCTCATCTTAATTTAATTCAGGACATGGAGTTTAAAATATGCTCTCAAAATACTTCCAAGAAAGCTGCAACCTTTCAGAGGAGAGAGATAAGAATGTATTTTAATTATGAGGTTATAAATATGCGACAGAATTAATTTTTTTTACCATCTCCTAATGCGCTATGTAACATTGTTCAGATGCAGTTATACATTTATCTGTCTGTCTCTATTCCTGTCCATGCTTTTGTTTTTATTTTATTATTTCTTTTTTTCTTCCTGATAGCTCAATCTCTGTTTATGGCATCGCTGAGGCAGGCCTTGGGAAAAGAAAGAAAAAAAAAAAGAATCTATTTTTCTTTATTTTTAAACTACCACAGAGTAAATAGAAATGGTTCCTTTTTGCTACTGATGGGCTGGGATTATAAGTAGCAATATGAGATATTTAGACAAATTATTTCAAGCTTCCCGGCTGCTTCTGATTCTGCTAATTATTTTTGATCTGTCACTCAGAAATAAAAAAATAAATAAATAAAACTTTAAAGAGTTCATTAGGGCTGTGGAAGGGAAGAAGAGTCAGATATAAGGCAGCAATTATAATTTGTTTTTAACATTTTTTTTTCATTTTTTGCTGACTCCTCAACTATATTGTTTCATAGAAAGATGGCTACATATATTCTGTATTAAAGCTTGTTAAATAGGGAAGAAGCTGAGACATTCAGCAGGGATATTGTTTGGTAGCTCAATTAGCATCCCAAGAATTTGAAAGTACAATAAATGTATCTGGAGATCATATCTAAACATACTTACCAAAAAGTACCCACCTCTCTCAGCAGTTCACATACTTCTGCCTTCTGACTGGGAGGGGGAAAAAAAAGGCAGTTCGATGTATAGGTTAAGATTGGCGTGTGGCAGGGTTTGTGTGATATACAAAGAAATCTGTATTTCACTCAACAATTT
The DNA here is from genome assembly GCA_013400695.1 of Neodrepanis coruscans. Lineage (NCBI taxonomy): Eukaryota > Metazoa > Chordata > Aves > Passeriformes > Philepittidae > Neodrepanis > Neodrepanis coruscans. The sequence goes on along the minus strand of VYZS01004328.1, from coordinate 6,289 downwards.
CATTGCTTAAACATATAGTTTAGAAGCATCTTTTCCTTAAACATGTGGTTCAATAACATTTTCTTCAAAGGAACAATTCAATGTGTTAAAAGATTTAAGAACAAAGAATGTGCTGCAAAATGCAAATTCCTCCAGTGTTATACTGTGTATGCAATTATGTATGTAGGCAGATAGATATAATTTGAGAGTTATTAACTTTCAACATCAATGATGTACCCTGAATCAATACAATGTAACTACCTATTAAAATATAAACCAGGTGTGTTCCCAGGCAAATATAGTCTGAGACGCTTTTCTAGATATTTTTTTTTCTTCAAAGATTACAGCTCTACTGTGGACAAGAAGCTCAAGAGACTGGTGCTGGTCCTAAAGATGGAGATTGCTTTCCTTTTTTCTGGTGGTTCTAGAACGTTTCATTTCCTCCACGTTCGGAAAAAAAAATTAAAAAAAATAATTTAGAAATTATAAACAATAATGAAATTTTGTTAAGGGGATTAATTGTCCTACGAACATCCGTATGTTTATGCACCTCTCGATGCATGGGAAAGCGAAAAGTTCCCTATTTCCATTTTACTTTTGGCTCAAGGGAGGGAATGAAGGGAGCAGAAATCATTTTAGGCTTTGCCCTCCCGTCGGATCGACCCCTCTTGCAAATCCCTTTCTCCTGGCCGCCCTCCCTCGCTCCCCCGAGCACACAGCCCGGCGCAGTTAACCTTGGAGCGGCGCCGGTGAGGGAAGGGTTAATGAAACCCAGCTCTTTACGACCTCCAGGGTCAGACTCTTCCTATCTGCAATCTAAGGAATTAGGTAAGGAGGTTATAAGATTATAGTGAAAGGAGTTATAGGCCCTCGTAGCCTCACACCTGAACATATTGGGCTAATCCACTGGGATTCTTAAAAATCGCTTCAGCTATGGAAAACTGTTAATTAGGCTGAGTCTGTCCCGAGGTTTCCTGTTGCATTAGTGATCCAGCCGAGCTGCCTGGACTCCATAGGCTCACATGAAATACTCTTAATATGCCTATATTTTTCGTCCCTTCTCCACGGATGAAATCAGCATCAGCCCCTGATTTCGGGAAAAAAAGGCAAAGCAGGGGGAAATTCAGCCCAAGGGATGAACAAAAGTTACCCCCCTCCAGTCCTTGAGCCCAGGGTGTCCGGCAGGCTATTTGCAGCTGTTTCTAACTTCAGTGTTTGTTTACAGTAGCAAAATTAGCACTTGGAGGAGAAGTGAAAAGCTGTTTTCGCATCAGTTTTACTCCTCGGTTCCTAGCTTGAGATGCCTTTCCTTCCTCCCAGCAATCAGCATCATTCAAAGTGCGGCTCAAACTTTCTCTCTTTCCTTTGACTTAGTTCTCTGCAGTCGCATCCTATTTTCTGCTAAAGAAAAACAGACGGAGAGAAAGTAGCGTGTGAACACGGCCCAAACATCACGGATTCAAGGCAAAAAATAATAATACTCCCGAGCATCCCTACAGAACGTATTTTAACGTCTCTTGGAAGAGTCCTGTCCTGCTCCCAGCTTTCTGCCCTTTGGCACTCGGACATTTGCTTGTCTCCAGCAAAGTTTTCTTTAATCCGCCGAGACACCCCAGGGCTGTACCTGAGCCACGGCTGAATTGCTCCTTACAACCGATAAAATTCTGCAAAATCAACTCCCCAACTTCAATACTTAAAGTAGGCGCTGGTTTTAGCCATTTTGTCATTTGCAGAAATGCTGATTTTTTTTTTATTTTTTCTTATGCCACTTGTGGTTACCCTCGAATGGCAGTAATACGTAGATTACATATTACGAGCCTTGTCATTACATGGATAAAATGAGGTGGTTAAACGCTAAAATCCATTTTACTCACCACATTTGCTTATGGGGAGAGGGAGAGGAAGGATAGAGGAGAACAAACTTGTAGGATAAGGATTTAAACCCCTCGGATGTGAGCTGGACGTGCCCTCGCTTCTGCTGTTAGAGCCCTCACTGCCTAGTGGGTACACGGGGCTGGAGACCCCTCAACTTCACCTCCAAGGCAGCAGCCCGATTACTTCAGTCCTTTCCTTTCCCTCACTCATGAGTCTTTTGTCCCCATTTTCGTGGTGTCTCAGATTTGCTCCACAGAGGCGACTTTTCTCTGACTCTCCTGGATTTGCTCTGTAGCATTTCTAGGCTCCTACTCTCCAGCTCTCCCCGCGTTTGCCTCTTTCATGTGTCTCCCTGATCCCTCTCCAGCTGATGTGGTTCTTTAAAAATGTGGGTCTTATCCCGTCCCTACCTTTGCAGGGTCTGATTAAATATTATTTTTTCATTGGCTCTGCTACAATGGGTTCCTCCCTTTAATCTCTCGGTATATTTTCCCCCTCCCGGTATAACCAAATCCATGAAATTCACAGCCTCTCTCTTTGACACGACTGGCTCGTCTAATCACTCCATATCGATTTCCCTAACTCTTTTCATCCAGCTGAAGACACATCTTAAAACACTCCAAGCCAGAGTGTGCTCTTTGCTTTATACACACTAATAAAATGATTTACCCTTCTCTCTCTGCTCTCCTCACAGGAGAAAATCGTTCGAGTCGCTGCTATTTGTGTGTGATCAGTAAATATTTAGTGTGGCGACATCCTCAGCTCCTCTCCTGATCAATACGCAACCCAACAGGAGGTGGACTATTGTCCGGGTAGTGACTTGCTGAGATCTCCTTTAGATGAATTCTTTGCCCCCCATACGGTCTGTTATGATTTATACTAGAAGGTAACCCACAGAGAGAAATTGAGTCTTTAAAAACGTCTGTTTCTAACCTTTTTACCGTGCCATTAAAGCACCTAAGCAAGGAATGTCTAATTCATCCCCGTCTCCCATATCCATGGGATGGGCTGACACACGCAGAACGCTGCTGGAAAATGGGTATCAAGGCGGGCAGGCGCCGCATCGTTGCTCTTCATCCCTGAACCCCTTGATCCCCTCTTCCCCAGCCCCTCCAGCAAAACCCCGTCCTGTCTCTGTGGTGCAACATCACGATAAAGGAACGATTCGCCGGTCGCACCCTACAGCATCTCCGGGCACGGGGCTCGGTCTCACAGCTCAGCCTCTGCTGGAACGATGTGACCAGGGATGGAGGGTGCCCCAGCAACTTCCAGCCCATCTCCCTCCTCCTCATCGCATCGTGCGGCTCTGCCTGCCCCAGGACCAGGCTGGGGGCAGAGCGCTTTTTTGTTTGTTTGTCTGTTTAGGGTTTGGTTGCTTTTTTGGTTGTGTGTGTGATTTTTGTTGTTTGTTGGGTTTTTTGTTTGGTTGGGTTTTTTGGGGGTTTTTTTGAATGACATGGAAAATGTGCAGTGAAGAGGAAAAAAAAATAATGGAAATGGAGAAGAGCTTAAAGCCCGTTTCCTGTGGTTAACCATAACGAGAGCTTTCCCAGGGTGATAAAATGGGCAGAAAGAGAAGTTCGCGTGTGTATGTGTATGTTTTATCCTGATCTGCTATTTCACTCCTGGGAAAGCCTATGCCTCGAACAAGAATTATTTCCCCTTGTAATTACCCCAGGACTGTGCTGTGCCCGGTGAGATGTCTGAGACAGCTCTGCCTGGTGTGCTGGTGCCTGTCTCTGATGCAGGCTGGGTGCCTATACACAATGGCTACACAGTTGTATCTGTATCGTCTGTGTGTGCTCACTCACATCATGTCCTGCAGCCCACAGAGGTGCCCAGATATTTATTTTATTCCCGTGCGTGTGCATTTGCACCTCAGCTATAGGTCGGAGGCGTTTATCTCTGTAAATGGGCATTGCCTGCATAGGCGCTGCATAAATCCATGGCTGTGTATTACAGATGTGCGACTGTTATTCAAATCTAAAACCAGCTACATCCACCTGTTAACTTTGTTTAGAAACCACTTTCACTAATGGCTTTTCGCTAACTTATTCAGCCCGTTACTCGAGTATAGGAGGCAATGGAGGGGAAAAATCCATATGAAACCCTCCTCACAGCCTCTCTTCGAGAGGACACTTTCCACACCTTGCCTAGACAGGGCTCCTATAGAGCGCTTATCTCTCGAATATATCTTTATACTAATGCATACTTAATTGGTCTGTCTTGACTGTCCATATAAAACAATTTAATTAGGGTGCTTTCTGCTTTGGAAAGAAAGAAAAAAAAATCTGCCCAGCATTTATTGTATTTAGCACCAATACAGGCAGAAAATGTTGCACAAGTTTTTGGTTGAAAGAGCACCTATGTGTCCATTGAAGGGCGTTGATCCGAAAAGACAGAGAGGACAAGTAAAATCGATTTGAAGCAACCCTCTCTGTCCCTTTCACACCATTCAGACACTCCATTCCTTCTAAGACAAAGACCCAGCGCCTTGGGAATGCTGGCAAGGGGGGGAAAGAAAAAAAAAATAAGGAGGAAAAAAGAAAAAAAAAAAAAAAAAAAAGCTTCAATCCCCCCAAGCAAAAGGAAGAGCTCTGAAATTCCTTCATATTGCTGTTATTTACCCCCCAAGATACGTTCAACTCCAGGATTTTCTTCAATTCGGCGTCTAACACTGCTGTTGAGAGGAATGTCCCTGGAAGGGGAGGAGGTAATTATGGCTATTAGTGCTGCGAGCCCAGCCGCAACCTTGGTCACTCGCAGGCTTTTAGGGTTAAAATAGCCCTCACCTCTGACCCCTGCGGAGCAAAGTTGTAGCTATTGCCACAAGTTGGGCCAAAGTTTTCAAATCCAGGGCTGGGCAACACCGGAGGGGGGAAACTTCTCCCTGGAATTATTTTTGGTTGGGATTTAAATCATCTTTAGTCTATTTAATTGCCTTTCCCTCCTCCTTTGGCCAAACAATCCCTTTTGAAGAGGTGGGGGGGATTTCAAAACGCCTTACTCTCACTACCTTTCCCACTGCTCTTTCCATTTAGGTTTAATTTGTCAGATTGTTTTCAAGTTTGAAAATGATTATCATCAAACTGAATTACTGGGTCAGCCTTTCATCCACAGATCTCAAGAATAAAGGTGAGAGAAGAATTTGGAGGGGGGGCAGGGGTCCCCCCTTAGGCTTTCCCCACCACGACCCGTTCAGCTTTACAAAAAAAAGGAGCATTTGGGAAAATGAAGAAAGGACAAAAAGCTTGGATTTGTCTCCTGTGCTTTCTGCACACCTTCGTGATCCTTCTCTGCAAGGGAGGATTTTGGAAAGGGGAGGGCGGGGGGCTCAAAGTGAGGAGGGGAGGGAGCCCACAGATGTAAGTACCCCTCTGGCAATAATAAAAATTCATTCAAGTGGGCTATGTCTCCATCTTCCATGTACTGATTAGACTTAACAAGAGTGGAAACTTGTGTAGACCATATTTATGGTATTAACAAGCAGTTAAAAGATTTATCCTTCTTCTGATCAATATTGTTCGTGCCCAGTCCTTCCTCCCCAACCCCCGGGCCCTCCCCGAAGGCTGCAATGACAATCGCCTTCATACTTTTTCATCACCGATCGAGGTGGCAAAACCCTTTTGTAATTTTCATTAGCCCAGTAAACATGCAATTAACATGCAGCACTGTGGTTAACTTAATTCCTGTTTTAAGGCAAGGACAAGCAAGAAATGGAAGAGCGTTTGTTCCATTTGTCAAGTATGACACACTCCCTACCCTAACAGTTTCTTAAAATAAAAGCTCGGCTCCCCACCACCACGACCACCACCCCTCTTTCCAGAAACCCCCCACACTGATACACACACACACACAAAAAGGAGCAGGAATCCATTAGTTGGAGAGTATTCTCCTGCCAAAGGCGGTATAATGTATTCCAAATTTTCCCAAGCCCTCACTGTACTGGGGTCCCGTTCCCCCCACTCCTCCCCCAACCCTGGGGAAGGGGCTGACGCGCCGATATTTCTCCTGGGTGAAAGATTCATCCTTTTTCTAATCGTATTTTTTTTTTAAATAAAAAACTAAACGTGCTTCCCATGTCTAAAAGTTGCCATGTTTGTGAAGGGGGTGGGGAAAAATGTCTCCAAGGGTTTCAATTAGCAACAAATGATTATTGCAACGGATTTTTGGTAATGAAAAAATGTGGAGTACCTCTTTCGAGCTGGGATCTCAGGGGCAGTGAGAGAGAGAGAGAGGGGGAGAGGGAGAGAAGGAGAGAGAGAGAGAAAGAGATTGCTGATTAGCTCGGATTCTTTCCCAACTTGCTTTAGCGTGTGCTTGCGTTCCCTGCCGACCCTACACAGGACACTATATATTTTTTCCCCTTCGGTGCATGTGTTGATAGTTCAGCCTGTAGTTGTTTGCGGTTGGCTTTTTTTTTTCCTTTTCTTTT
>VYZS01004327.1:0-13279 GCA_013400695.1 Neodrepanis coruscans | reverse complement strand
CGGGGGCCGGGCGCATTTTCCCCATGGCTCCATGGCCACAGGCACTGGGCACTGCCAGCCCCAGCCCGGCTCAGTGCTTCAGGCTGGCCTGGGGGTGTTGTCGGGACCCCCTGGGACACCAGGCACTGTCTTTGCGCTTTACTGTTGGTTTTCTGTGTGTGTAAAATAAATCTTGTTATTTGTTTGTTTCTTTTTTTGGGGGTGTGTTGCTTCTATCAGGTCTCTCTTGTCAGTACCACGCCTCCTAGTGGTAAAACCATGACATATCTGGACCCCAGAACTGGAAAGCACACCAACCTCTCTGTGGGCTAGAAAATCAGCTGCACTAGTTTTGGAGTACAGCATTTGAAGCACCATTAACCATCTGCTGCAGAAAGCATGCAAGACTAGGAACAAGAGGAAGATTCTTTTTTTAAGTCAAAAATTTGTCAAAAAAGCAAACACAGTCCTACCCCAGTGGAGCTACAGCCCATCATTGTGAACTCTTAACTCTCATTTGGCACCTTCACAGCAGCATTACTTCATCTTGGCTGCTTCGACTGTAGAAGGGTAGAGGTAGAAACATATTCCTAGGGTCACATGCAGACCTACAAGTTACATTAAGGTTTATTTGCATTGTAGCCAGCAGTAAACAATCTTTGTCCATCTAAGTTTGCTTTCAGGTTCCCATGTATCCAGCCCATGCTCCCCTTGGTAATCAACACAGTTGAGGGCAGAATGCGCAGGAACATACACAAGGGAGAATCATCAAGCAGCAGTGAAAAAATCAGCCTTAATAATCTGTGTGCTTTTCAAAAACTTTAAACTGAGTTTGTAAATGCAGAGCTCCAACACCTCAGCTGTAGCAAAGTCTTGGTGGTACCTCTTCCCTTTAAAGGACAACTGTGCCTCTGAGTGAGTTTCTCCCAGCACATAGGTATTGGACTTCAACTGAAAACAGTTGCACAATGTTAGCCTATCCATGACCAGGGCCATTTTTCCTTGTGGGCAAAGGTCATGAATCAAAATGATGGCAGCACTTTTACACTCTCAGGTTCTTTACATGTCTAACTACATGAACTGAACAGAGCAGTGAACAGTGCAGGGCAAACACAGCCTGGGGCAGCAGAGAGTGGTGTCCAGGTGGATGGCCAGGCAGGAAATAAGTTTAACCTTTCTTTCCTGCAGCCACAGCATACACATTTGCTCAGGAAAAACTGCCAAGGAGATCCAAAAGCCCTTCTGATGGTCAGTCAGGACCTGAGACTAAGAAACAGCGATGTTACCTATCTGTGATCACTAAGGAGAGAGCTGTCTCAGCATTGGGGGGCCCATCCTCCCCTTCTCAGAGGGATAGGACAGAGAGACCCTCGTGATACCCACATGGGGGTTTTTGTGGGGAGCAAAGAGGAGGTCAAGTCATTGCTAGACAACAAGCAAAGTGAAGAACGCTTTGAAGGGTGTCTTTGTAATGTTTTTTACATTACTTTGCTGGCTGGACGGCAGCATGGAGCATCTGTTTCCAGCTACACAACGGCTCATACTCTGGTGATGGCAAAGATTCCCTTCCCCCATCCAAGGCCTCCCCCAACATCGAACAGGGCTGGATTGCAGGCCTCACTGCTCAGGGCATTTAGCCTGTAATCACTGGCAATAGATTTAGACATGGAGTCCAACTATGTCTCAAAATTTCTGATTATAACAGAATTATTTATGCTGCAAATAAAAGAGCTAATAGGTCACAAGACTTGTCTTCCTGTGTTTCTGTTTGTTACCATAGTGTGGGGTTTTTTTCTTTCACTTTTGGGGATTTGGACTTTGGGGTTTTGTAGTTTGGATCTTTTTCTGCCAGAGAAGCTGCTTCCTCATAACTTGACAGTACCAGGCAAGAGAGAGGAGGCAGGCCAGCAGGAAGCAGTAGCTCAATGTGTCTTGTGCAGTTAATTGATTTTAATTTATGAGCTGTAGGCAGATGGTGGCTGCAGCATACTAAAGCTTCTTTAGGAAACAACACATACGTTTTTCCCTCTGGTGTCTGAAAACATTACATCCTGAATAAAAAGAGTGAAATTGCACAGCCCAGCATCAGCATGGACAAAACACCTGCATACAGCTGCCAAGCCTTAGGCTCTGTTAGGGCTTTTGCTGCATGAGGGCAGCTAAGCAAAAGCAAAAGACATCAAATAAAATCAGAAAAGCTGATGACAGCAGATGCTTACTCCCTCTCACCCTATGCGACACAGTCTCTGTATCCGTTTATCTTTCCTGAACCAGTGAGAAACCTCAAAGGAAAAAGAAAAAAGTAAAACCAAACAGGACCTTGGAAGAGAATGCTGCTATGAATAAAAGATGCCAGATGGGAAAATCATAGCACAGAAATGAACTGTGAATCACTACTACAGGAAATATAGTTCTTTTGGTATATCTGGACCTCAAAAGACAGACATAGCTGCAGACACTGGGTATCAGAAGCCCAGCATATATTACTACTATTACTAAATATGTCATTACAGATCACTTGGAACATCTGGTTATATAAAATCTTTGCAAGAAGACTGAGCAGCTCTCTGTATCTCACTGTTAACTATTGTGGAAAGGCAGATAAAACCTTTAATTCTGTTTATGACATGAGAAAGCCACCATCAATATCTTTCCACTCCAAGTATGTTTGGCACAGGATGCTGCAAGTATGGAATCTATTCGGGTTCAAGGGACACCTTTACAGGCTCATGAGCCAGAAATACATTAAGAGCTATTGCATACAAAAGCACTTCCTTCTAGCTTGGACACCAGTTGCTGGAGAATTGGAAAGCATCCCTTCGTATTTGCTCCAGTCTTACACCATTCCCTGGCTTCCAGTGTGAGTAATGGTAGGGTTCAGCTTGCTGGGCTGGGTGAACCTCTCTTCTGACCAAGTTGGTTGTCTTATGTTTGTATAGATGTATTTTATAGCAAGTCTGGTCAATTATTGGTCAATAATTCCCACACGTCCTCTAAGATCTTCCTTCTATGGAAGAGCATATCAATCCTTACCTACAGAGTACTTTACACTGGTGCAGTAGCTAAAAAGTGTTTTAATGAGTTCGATTGAGCCAATGAGAGCTTATACACAGGTACCCGGTGTTGTAATACTGTATTTTGTCTTTGCTTAAATTTCTTTATTTTCAACAAAATAATCAGAGTAAGCTACTTTTTACCCCTAATAGGCTACACCTACACTGTTTTATCTAGACACACCAGCTAAAATATGCAATATCAACTAATCCCTGGTATTTTGCACACAGAACAGGACTTTCTTGCAGTTCATTGGGGATGCTTTGTTCAGCATCATGAAATTGCTGCAGCTGTATACAGAATTTTTTGAAAGAATATACAGAGGTAAGACAATACAAGATCTAGCATGTCTCTCTGCATACTAGCAGGGTGCCAGCAAACCTCTCTCTGGTCGTTGTGGGGTGAAACACTGCAGCATTGACACTCAGCACTTATGTCTCAGATTTAAGTCTTTAAGGAGGTGGAGAGAAGTCTTTTCCTTGGAAAGATTGCTTGGAGTAATAGAATGCCTTTGAGGCATCCAGGCCCCATATGGGATGAGCACTTTGTTCCACTGCACTAAAGAGACCAAACTTCACTTGGATTTTGAACTGTTTTAGAATACAAGTATAAATAGGAATTATACCCAACACATACTTCATGCCTTGCAGTGACAGAATGTGCTCAGAATTGTTCTTTCCATTTGTCCACCCCTGCTTCCAATAAAATGATTCAACCTTGCACATAATTCAGAGCTCAAACATTGCAGGGGTTATTTTATACGCTTGAAAAGATGAGAAAATCTTCTGACCATAAGGCCGTCCTCAATGTTTAAAACAAAATCATATGGAAAATATATTGCAAAGAACCATATTGGGAATCTTGAACCTTCAAAGATAGTATTTAAAGCAGCTGGCTTCTATTAAAGGACAATATGGAAGAAGTTGGTAAAGACTCATTGCATCCCAAACAAAGACCCAAACTGAAGACAAGTTCCTTCATAATCTCAGTTTGATGTTAACCAGTCTCCTAACACCACATGTAATAACCCCAAGGTCACGGCAACCAGCTTTCCTGGGTCAATCCATTTACTGCACCCTTGTGCTCAAAAAAGAAAAGCATTGGAAGCCTTCTGGGCTCATCACAAAGAACAGGACTGTGCCAATCCACATCATCAAAATTGTGGAACAGCAGCATGATTCTTGTTGGCATCACTTTGTAACTCACTCCTCAGAGCTTGCTGCTCCAGATCACAAGCACAGCCACTGTGGGCAGGCAGCTGTGGAGCTGTCACACAAGCCTGGTGGTGTCAAGGGCTGGTGCTTTTGCCCACTGAGGATGTACCTCCATCCAAGACCCTGTCACCTGCAGATGGGACAGCTGCCTTGGCCTCCCCCACCCACAGTTCTAGAGCAGCAGAGGCATAAGCCAGCAGACACTGAGCCATGGCCCTGCCCCGGGCACAGACAGATTGGGGCAGAGCCTGGGGGTCCCCTCCCCACTGGCTGGGTTTCCAGGAGCAGCACAGTCCTTGTCCAGCGGCTCCTGCCAGCACTGCTGTTTTCTCTCTGAGCTCTGCTTGGCTTCATTCTGTGCAGCTGTGCTCTCCACATCTGAAGAGACTTTTCACAGAAAAGTGAAATTAGCAAAAATAAAGATAGTTGAATGCATTTTGTTTTACCAGAGAGACTGTTTGTGGTTAGCAAATAGACATGAAAACTTATAATTTCTAACAGCACCCTATAGAGATTACTTGTCTGTTAAACATGAAATAAAACTGGCAGGAAACCACCATATTGATTTAATAAAGCATAACATTAACTGACACAAAAAAGCAACTTAGTTAAGAAGTAGAAAACTTTACAACCTCAGTTATTTGAAAAATACAGAGGTAGCCCAGTTATTAAACTGTGAAAGTGATCATTACGGTAATTTGCACCATTCGGTTCACTGCAATTAAACATGATGCCATGAATGCATTGGGTTGGAATTTCTTTGACTCTATTTTTCTCCTAACTAATTCTGATCAAAAAATAGTAAAATGCTAACTGCCAGTTTAAAACTATACAATGTTTTGCAACATTCATTTAGAAATATTTCTAGCTGAGCCAATTAAGGCTTCAGAGTTTACAAAAATACATCTTGCCAGTGCATAACAATATATATATTTTTTACATACTCTGTGGTTCAAACTGGGTAAGCAGAGGTATTGCCAGGGTCTAACTGAGGCCCTGGAAGCAGGTATTGCTAATTTTTTCTGTCTTTTATATGAGGTTTTACAAGAATATATGTGCACAGAAAAGGTGAAAAAAATAGTAAGATGTAAAGCTAGAAGATAATTTATGGTTCGTACCTATATTCTTGCACTATGTTCACCTCAGTCCTTGCTTGGACCTGCCTTGTGTCATGAGGCCCAGAAGAATATCACCGTTTCTGCTGTTCTGTCTGTCATGAGCAGCTTTCCAGAAAATCACATGGCAGGTGAGGTGGCATCAATGTGAAATCACAGAGGTGAACATCACTGCTTATGCTGCAAGCAAGCCCTTGTGATACTGCAGCCTGTTATTAATTCCAATATCACAGCCTCAATTCTTGATTGTTTGCATTGGGCATCTACCAGATCATCTTGTTGTGACTGTTAGCAAAGGGCTTGGTATAAATTTACCTTGAGGTGGTGCATGATCCTAAAGCATGCCTTAAGGGCCTATCACATAGCTGGATGGGCCCTGGATCTATTCTTCTCTATTCTCGTCACTGTCAGAAGTGTCTCCATTTTATCACATCTCTTCTCATAGCACAGTTAGTAATTTGTTCACTTTCAGATGTACAACTCTTCTGGGCAAGTCAACAATTTCCCATCTCCTTGTAAAGATAAGCACAACCCATGTTGGAGTGTCAGGGATGTTTCCAGCTGCCTCTTCACCAGGCTGACACAACACTTCAAAGATGCCTCATGTGCAACAAGAAATACAGCTACAGTAAACTTTTTTCCAGTACTTAGCCAGCCACAGAAAGAGAGAAAGGTCGAGGGTTTTTGGTGGTTGTGTGTGTTTAAAGAGTTTCTAGTACCATGAGTGGTAAAATAAAATAAAGAAGCTAATTAGGCGAACAAAGTAATTATATGGAGTAAATGTATAAGAGCAATTGATTCAGCCATCCTCCATAAATTCTAGAGTGGTGTGCCACTGTTCTAAAAAGAGAAGACTCCAAATGCCAAAATGCAAAGATTTAATACACTGTTTCCTTAAGGCTAAACTAAAGAAAATTGGCTACACTTTCCTGGAGTTAACAGCAACCAGGTCACATTTATCATCCTGCCACTTATGCTTAAGAACTAGCAATTTAACTGGATTGGTTTGGTCCTCCTGAAACTGGAGATCGGTTGTGGTTTATAAGCAATCTTATCTGCTGGAAGTTACTAATGATAGAATAACACAGAACTGCAATCTTGGCATTCTAGAAAGTTGGTGAGATCCTATTCCCACATTCTCCTGCTTAAATGTTTCTGGTAATTTCAGCAGTGTTTGTGTTATTACTATGATTTATGTATATAAGACCCAAATAAGTTAACCATGAAGGAAAAGATAATTGACAAATTCTCCACTAGCCTTCTGAGCTGTTTTTTCCCCTCCTGGGATCAAAATTTCTTTAGAAAAAAGATTATTCTCTCCCCGCAGCTATAAATTCCTCAGCCAGCTCCTCTGTTACCATGCAGTCTGCTGGGCATATTCCAGAATTATTTCTGAAGTTTTCTCAGACTTCCATATAAGTCCAAATATTCCATTGTCCTGCTTCATGCCAGCGCAACAGTCAATCCTGACTACTTGGTATAAATTTTTGAAACACTCTGTTCCACTGATGCTGAGCAGTCAGTTACACTGATCGGTAAATTAAGGAGACAAAATCTGCATAGGACTTTGAGCAAGCACTGCCACAATAATCACACCCATCTCTCCAGCAGCTGCAGTGCTTTGTAGCAAACCAACTTGCCCCAGAAACCATGAGGGCAGGAAGCATCCAGCCATCCCCACATGGCCTAGTATTGATCACTACCAGAGAGAGACGTCTTGTGGGGCAGTTATAAAAAAGATTTCCATGCAAAAATGCATGAATGGTACAAAAAAATAAAACCACTTTCATTTCAGGCATGACTTGAAGTGCTTTATGCAAATAGATGTAGCACCCTCAGCATGGTGGGGTGAGTGAGGGCTTCCCACTAGGACCTGGTGTCCCAGGCATAGTGTGACTCCCAGTCCTGCCATGGGCTGGAAGCACAAGGCAAATGTCTGCTTATGGCCTGTGAATCCCTGTTCCCTGCTAAAAGAGCAAGTTAGCCAACAATAACAGTATTTGTTTTGTTGCCATCTCAGTAGACGCTCTAATAGAGCTAATAGGAAAAAGAAACCTCACCAGAGAAGGGAAAGGTCGAAAGGCTAATAAAATAAATGCAGCTATTGTGTGATCACTTGGCAATTCATAAGGGAGTATGATTTTCTCTTCTTTTCCTTTTTTTTTTTTTTCCCCAGCAGTATAGGAGACTTCTAATGCATCCAAAATGAAATTTCAGCTTTCATGCAAGGTTTGTTACTGAAAGTCACGCCACTGCACGTTGGGAATATTTGAGATTCAGGTTTACACTTTTATTCCCCTCTTATTTAATTTCTCTGGATTTTTGTGAGTTTTTCTTTCAATCAGCTCTGGATATCAAAAAGAAGCAGTGTCATATGTGAGAAAATGCTGGCCAAAAAGGTAATTTTTAACCAAGAATCTTGTATTGTTCTTGAAGAGTATGGCCAGTTGCTGCCCTTTTATAACATTCCCCAGCTAGGTAATTCGTGTAGTTTGCCCTTTAAGCTTGTGAGAGTTCCTCTGCTTATAATCACACACCTGCTGAAGTGTTTGTCTGGACTAGGCCTTTGAATCAACAAAACAGTTTGATAAATGGTTTACTTCTGAGCACACTCCACTCCAGCACTGTGTTGACACTGTGGCACTGCTGGATTCAGGGATGCCCATTCCTGTGTCTAAGCATACATACAGACATGTATCTTATCTATCTCAAGAGTCACAAGGTACACACAGGGCTGGAATTTGATCCTCATAGTAGGAAAATCACTAGAGTGCTGGAAAAGTTGCAGCTGCAGCTAAGGGATTTAAATGCAGCTGCTGCCCCCTCTCTGAGAAGGATGCTCTTGTGCTCCCCTACCAGCAAGAGTCAGGGCTCTGAATGAGTGGGCACCTCAGAAGGATCTGTCTGGTACCCTAGTGCCTGCCCTGCACCCAGGCAGGACATGACCAAGGCAACAAGTCCACCTGCACTGCCAGACCTTGGCTCTCCTCAGGCAGTGGAGTGAGACAGCTGTGAGTAAGGCACCTGTATAAGGGATCTGAACATTGGCCACAGTGCTAGAAATAGCTGATCACTACCACAGCAGGGAGAAACACCAGGGACAAAGTATCCCGAAAGGCTGCAAAATAAGTGTATGGCCTCACTTAAGATGATTGTTCCTGAGGACAAACACAGGAGGTCACTCACTGCAAGGAAATTCTTTCAAGTCTGCAGAAGAATGCACTCAGGATGGATCCTGCTTTTCATGTTGGTTGGCTCACTACCCTGTTATGGACTCCTACCCAGCCAGCAGCTGAAACAGCAGCATCTGCAACTCACCTAACAGCCTAAAGAAAAGGCATATAAAAACCTATCAAACACAGGAAAGGTTTCATCCTGACTTCTTGTACAGCAGGCTGATACAAGTAAACACCCAGCCCTGTGACCTGTGGTGAAAGAGGCCAATGTTTTGGTGCGATATAATTACCTTTGTAGCATACTAGTAAAGAAATATTAGAGAAAAAAATCATTGTACCAGAGAGGAAGGAACATCTGCCATGCCAGCCGTCCCTCTACAGCAGTGGAGCTTTTTCCTAGGCAATGTTTGTTATTTTAAAAGGTCCACTTTGAGGCATTTCATGTCAATCATTACTGAAGTTACAAGATCACAAAAAACCTACTTTTGTATTCTGATCTAGTATATAAGCTTCATGGTTAACAATATATCCTGCCTCAACTTTATTTCATTTCTCTATAAAAACACAGCCTGAGATGCTCTACAGAGTTAATAGGATGCTATGGTAAATCAACAGGATATTAAGCATCATTCACAGGTACTTTTACTCTCTGCACTCAGTACTGGTGAAGGCAGGACAAGAACAGCTGTAACCACCAGGCTGACAATCATTCATACAAATTGATGCTAAAAAATTAAGTAGTTTCATATATCAGCTACAAGAAAAATCCCGTCTTTGGTTAGAGTCCATGTTCATGTGATTGGTGACAGACCATGTAAGAGAGGCCTTTTGGCAGCTCAGTTGAATAAAGCAAAGCACAAGAACATGAAACTGGCTTGTAAAGACTTTAAGTTTTCACTCCACAGAAAAACCTCATTGCTCACCATGTATAACTTGCCTTCCTGCCAACCTGAACCTTCTGGCTACATTAGTAGCACAGCTATGAAAGTTTCCTATCCAAACTTCTGATTCTAACAGAAAAAAATGAATTATATTACATCGGTGTGATACAGAGGGAGATTAGTTACTGCTGTCTCTAAAACAAGAGATCATAATTTCTTTTTGTGGTTGTCTTATATATCATATATAATTGGTTGGTCTTGGAAAACCTGGTTATTCCATACACTTTTGTGCAGAGACTCAGGCTCGCCATGGACATCCTACTACTCTATAGGGTTATATACATTAGTAAGACGGAGGCAAGGATTTGATTGAAGCTTTTAGCTTCTGGACGGAGAGAGAACTCAACATCTCATCAAGGAGAAAAATGGAAAGGGTAAAGTGAATGATGTGGGAAATGAGAAAGGAAAGAAAAAGATATTAAATTTACTGGCTTTAAAACACAAAGAGACACTGTGATCATCCATTTTGTATCAATTTCTGCATAAGCTGGGCCATGACATAATTGATTACCAAATAAATAGATGGTTAGTTCCTCTACAGCTGTAATTACGAGTATCTTCAGAGAAAGAATGCTTACTTGTATGCTAATACAAAAAAAATTATTTACCAGCATCACCCACTCACCTTTTGGGAATGCATTCCTGTACCCCATTCCAGACACTGGATGTAAATTCTTGTGCAAAAATATCTCAGACATTGTATATACATTCACTAGGGGATCTCAGAAGAATATAGGATCATCCAGACCTCTTTGTTAGAGAACACATATTGCTATTCAAACTACTTCTAGGTCAGCATCCCTCAGAGGAAGAACTGTCTCAAATTTTTCTGCAAACTCTCATTACCACATCAACATTTATGGCTGTGCCCTAGGGAGGCAAGCAGATAGCCTCATCCATTCCACACAGAGCCAGCATTTCCTGGGCCCTACTTATATACAGAGTTCTTTCAATACTAATTTTATCTCAGGCCAAGGGTTCAGGCAATGACCCTCCAGACACCATCCCAGCAGTAATTGCTTGGACAGAATGTTATGCCATATTAAATTTCATAACCTTAATCTGTTAGATGGTATTGAGAGAAGAGCGAGCAGCCAATTTGGTCATAGCTGTTCTAATCCATCACTATCAACCAGACATTCACAGACCATCATCATGCTGATGGGGCTCCCAAGGATGCTCTCAGTTGCTAATGAAAAAATACAAAACACTTTTCAATATATTCAAGCGAATCTGGTATAGTTTTAGAAAGCAGCAGAATTTTTTCTGGTCTCTGTTGCTTATGTTCCTTCTGAAATGCATCAATATCCTTTCTTTTAAGGAAATTGAAATTTCTTGGATGATTTGTGAAGGATTAAAGTTTTACATGTTGAGGACACAGGATAAGACCAGTGACTCGGTAAAATAATNTGATCCCTGCCACCCCAACTCACCAGCAGTCACAACCACGTGGACTTCCACAGCTTTAGTGAATTGTTGAGACTCATCTGATAGTGACATCGCTGAAACACAGCAGGCTTTTTACTCCACAACACTCTTAGCTATTAATACCACATGAGAAAAATTTAATATAAATCAGAGATAAATGTACTTGTTCAGAATTTGGACCTCAACACATTGACATCCCAAATTCACCTGTTTTCTGAACATATTTTTTATCAAATGTTTCACTAGCATCAGAAAATTTTCACCTAAATTTGGGCCAGTTTAAGTTTTTAATTGCAATGCCTTTATTGGTTTATTTCCAATGCAAATTAAGTTTATTAATCATTCACTGTAAACAGGATCAAAGCTTGAAACTCAAAACCAAGATGAGAAAAGAAAGGTCGCATGCCAAATTTGAAGAAAAAAAATTCACCTGGCTCTCAGCAAACCAAAACATTTTTCAAAGGAAAGATTAAATCATTTCTTTTAAATGCAGAATATATATTTCAGGGAAATTTTCTCATTGTTTTCTATATAATGTAATTTTCCCAAAAGAACTATATAGTTGTTTGCCAGCTGTATTAAACAACGCTTCCATTGTGTACTATGTTGGGATAATTCATCCAACTAGGAAGAACATAAGAAACTGTTAGTCAATTTTCTTTGCATTTTTGGCAACTTTGAATGACAGATGAAACATGGTATTGTGACATGCCTACATGTTCCAACATGCCAAAGCATTCCTTTGCTTAACGTATAAGCTGACATTTTTTTTTCATTTGGTCTCATTAAAAAGCACAATCTCAGTCAGAGGCATATGACAAAGAGCAGAAAATAGTCCACCAAAATACTACAGGAAAGCAGTAAGGTCTACCTGAGTTCTTACCAGAGCAATGGAAGGCTGGACTTCAGCAAAGATGAAATGAAAACAAGTCATTTCAGTGTAACAGTTCTTATTTTTTCTTGCATTTGAATTGATGGTGTAACATGAATAACCGCAGGAAGTTCCTGCAGTTAAAAACAAAACAGACTTTTTGTTCATAAATTGATTTTTTAAAATTTGCATAGTATCATCTGCACAGTTTTAGAGTGCTCAAGAAGCAGTCAAGGGTTATTACTGTCTGGTTTCTCCTCTCTTTTGCCACATGGCAAAGAAGGTGACGAAGTTCATGTTCCTACAGAAAAATACCATCTCCGGGTGGAATTGCTCTTCCCTTCCTATGTAGATTATAGCTTAACAAACAGCTGTCTGCACGAGTCATGACAATCTGTGCTGTCACTCAGGAAAGGTGGATGTTTGAACCTGGACTGTCGACACATCAGACAATAAACCAATCCCACAAGCAGCTACAAATGCTTCCTGCTTTTCTTTGATGACAAGGAAAAGCTCCTCTACGAGAGCTGAGGGTTCATAAATACATTAATGTTGCCTCGTTTAATGTCCGTTCAATTTAAAACTTAAGATTAGTGTGGCAATAGGATATTTTCTGCTCTAGGCGGGGCCTGTCTTTTATTTGACACATTTTTCTTAGAGATTACTGTTAAGAAGGCTGGGGCATGCTTGATAATCCTGGACTGCAAGCTGAGAACCTGACAATGATGGCAATAGAGGTAACCAATTGTTTTGAGTGGATAGTGGTGATACTATTAACCTCTGTGGGCAGCTTTTAATCTTCACAAAAAAATATATTTTAACAGATAACCATGTAACTGGCTTTCTACAAGCATAATTTTTTTGGTTTTGTTGTTTTCCAGTTATACCAGTTTTCTGATTCCTTGGTTTGGGCTTCTTTTTTTCCCCAAAAAAATTTTACAAATTTCTCACCATTGGCAAGAAAAGCATACAAATTAGTATGAAAAACAAAACCAGAGGGTCTCTCCTCTCTCAGTCTCTTTGATTGCGTTTATTTTTCAGGCCAAGGTGAAGGATAAAACTTGACTTTCTCCAACAGAAGATGAGGTTGGGTTAAAAACTCTGATTATCCCAATTTTTACCCTTTAGTCTTCCATATTCTCCTTGAAAAAAAAAAACTATAAAAAACTCCAATAATTTCCAGTAATTCTCTCCCTTTGATCTGAAGTCTTATTTGTAGTTCTTTCTCACTTATTTTCATGTTGCTGGTTCCTAGTTTGTACTAAATTTAATCTTGCACTATAATTTTGCCCTCATTAATGTAACCCAAATGTCACTGCCAACTGATATCAAGAGCATTATTCTGAGTTGAGACAAGCCAATTCATTGTGAATTCCTTTGGAAAAAAGAACATTCCACATCCCAAATATCTGTAGAAGATGGAGTTTAAATTTGATCATGATGAAAATCAGCAAATCAGAGTTGTTGTTTAGTTGCTGTTACAGGTTGTGGTGGTTTTACC